>SNQN01000449.1:0-136067 GCA_008642245.1 Bassia scoparia
TGATGAAGAAGACGGGCAAGCATGAGGTCGATCAAATTACTCTATTGGCAGCTCAGATTTCAGCTATCAATCAGAAGTTGAATGGCATCAATATGAATCGACCAGCTTCAGTTGCTGCTATTTCAAGGCCGAGTGAGATGTATTGTGTTAACTGTGGGGGGATGGGACATCTATCTGGTGGGTGTCAATCTCCTATGGAGCAAGTATGCGCGTTTCAGAATCGTCCCAACAATCCATACTCCAAAACATACAATGAAGGCATGAGAAATCATCCGTATCTGTCCTACAAGAGTAACAATGTGTTGAATCCACAACCAGTTTCACAGCAGCAACAACAGCCGCAACAACAACAATAATATCAGCCTCGATATCAGCCCCCTCATCAGAAGCCGCAGTATAATCAGCAATACAACCAGCAGCAGCAGCCACCGCAGGCCCCAACAGCTGATCTAGTCTTAACTGAGCTGAAGAACATGATGCTTCAAATGCAAAAGGATCAGATGCAATTCCAACGAGATATTCAATCCTTAGTCACACATAATAAGTAGTTGGATACTTAAATGGCACAGTTGGCTGCATCTAATGCACAGCGGCAGTAGGGTGCCCTTCCTTCGCAACCACAACAGCCGAAGGATAGTGTCAATGCAATCACCTTCGCAGTGGCACTAGTTACGTAGGTCCACCCATGCCCTCAGCTGATAATGGTCCTTACAGTGCATCGAAGGGAGCTGTTGTAGATGCTGAGAAATTAGGAGATGGAGAAGAAGGCAAAGAAGTTGATGTAGATGCTGAAAAGGAGGAGGAGGCAGTGAAAACGCCTCCCATTATGGTGCCCCCTATTCAGCTGCCCTTCCCAGCTAGAGTAGCCAAGAAGAAGCAAGACCAGCARTTTAGCAAGTTCCTTGATRTGGTAAGAAATCTGCAGGTAACTGTTCCTTTCACTGAACTAGTAACTCAAGTTCCCTCTTATGCTAAATTTTTGAAAGACATGTTGACTAAAAAGAGGGAGTTTAATGCGGTGGAGACTGTTGTTTTTACTGAACAATGTAGTGCTATAATACAAGATAAGTCTCCACCAAAGCTGAAAGATCCTGGAAGATTTTCTATTCTATGTGATATAGGGTCTTTGCATATCGACAAGGCATTGTGTGATTTAGGTGCTAGTGTTAGTGTTATGCCCTTGTCGATCTGCAATAAACTTAACATGGGGGATCTTAAATGCACTAGTATTACTCTACAGATGGTTGATCGTTCTGTAAAATTTCCCATGGGTATTTTGGAGGACGTCCCTGTTCGTGTGGGTAAATTCTATATTCCTGTGGATTTTGTTGTGCTTGACATGGATGAGGATGCCCATATTCCGATTATCTTAGGTCGACCCTTCCTTCATACGGCAGGGGCAATCATAGATGTGAAGAATGGAAGGCTTACTTTGACTGTTGGGGATGAAAAAGTGGTTTTCAATCTCTCTAGTGCACTTATGAGTCCCATTTTAGAAGCTTCCTGCTGTAGTATCGATATATCTGATCTTGTTGTTCAGGATAACGTTCCTCAATCTCCTTATTTAGATCTTCTGGAGGACATTTTGTGTGATGTCTCTTGCAGGTGAAGGAGACCCCATAGTTGATGCTCTAGTCGTTGCACTTGATGGCAAGGAGGAGAGCAGAAAGACCAAGCTGATGCCACTTCCCAGTGGCACATCTTCTGAGGTAACAAAGCCTGAACTGAAACCCCTCCCCTCTAACCTGAAATATGTGTTCTTGGATGATAAAGAAATGTACCCTGTGAGGCTGTGATTGTCAATGCTGCACTTAATGATGAGCAGCTCAAAAAGCTGTTAGATGTCTTACGTTTTCATAGAAAAACTCTTGGGTACAGCATTGATGATCTTAAGGGTATCAGTCTAGATTTTTGTATGCACAGGATTCATCTGGAAGAAGGCCATCRCCCTTGCATTCAAGGCYAGCGGAGATTGAATCCAAATATGCAAGAGGTGGTGAAGAAAGAGGTAATGAAATTACTTGATGCAAGTATTATTTACCCCATTTCTGATTCTAAGTGGGTGAGTCACATTCAAGTTGTGCCTAAGAAGGGCAGGACCACTGTTGTGAAAAATGATAAAAATGAATTGATTCCCACTAGAATTGTGACAGGATGGGCATGTTATTGACTTAGGCCTTAATTTGGCACTAAAAAGGTCACTTCTCCTTCCTTTATTGATCAGATGTTGGAGCGTTTGGCTTGCCCATAAGTTCTTTTGCTATTTGGATGGGTATGGGATTTTGCCAATTCCGATTCACCCTGAAGATCTGGAAAAAGACTACCTTCACATGTCCCTATGGTACTTTTGCATATCGTAGAATGCATTTGATAATGTAACGCTCCAGCAACTTTTCAGAGATGTATGATGGCTATCTTTTCTGAGTTTAGAGTTTCATGGAAGTCTTTATGGATGATTAGTGTGTATGTTCTGATTATGATGCATGCTTGATAATCTGTCTAGAGTTCAAGATGGAAAGGTAAGTTTGGTGTTGAAATTGGGAAAAGTGCCATTTTATGGTCATAAAGTGTTGTTCTGGTCATCTTGTAACTTCTAGGGCATACAGTGGATAAAGCAAAGTGCAAGTGGTAGAGGCAACTCCCCTCCTGTTAATGTTAAAGGGTGGGGAGTTCCTTGGTCTGCGGGATTTTATCGCCGCTTTATCAAGGACTTCTCAAGATTGCGAAGCCACTTACACAGTTGCTTTTGAAAGATGCCATTTATTTTTAACTGATGAGTGTCTTGAGTCTTTTGACAGGATAAAACAGGCGTTTTTCAGCTCCCATTATGCAACCTCCTGATTGGAGCCTTCCTTTCGAGATTATGTGCGATGCGAGTGACTATGCTGTTGGCGTTGTTTTGGGCCAGAGAAAGGAGAAGGTATTGCATGTTATCTATTATGCTAGCAAGACGCTTGATGGAGCTAAAGTTCACTATGCCACCACTGAGAAGGAGTTACTTGCTGTCATGTATGCTCTTGATAAGTTTCGGACCTACCTAGTAGGCTCGAAAGTCATTGTTTATACTGATCACGCAGCTCTGAAGTATCTCCTCTCCAAGCATGAAGCAAAGCCAAGGATCATTCGTTGGATTCTCTTGCTACAGAAGTTTGATCTTGAGATTCGTGACAAGAAGGGAGCTGAGAATTTTGTGGCCGATCACCTTTCGAGGATTCGGTTTGATGGTAAGGATCGATATTTCATTGATGACTCTTTTCCAAACGATCATCTCATGTTCGTTGCTGCTACTACTCCATGGTTCGCCGATTATGCAAATTATTCGGTGGGCCATTTACTGCCTGATGATTTGTCCTACCAACAGAAGAAGAAGTTCTTGCACGATGTCAAGCAGTATTTTTGGGATGATCCTTACTTGTTTAAGCAACGTGCTGATGGTTTATATAGAAGATGTGTTGCTAAATTTGAGATGGGTGGCATACTCGATCGTTGTCATCAATCTCCTTATGGTGGTCATGCTGGACCATCAAAAAGGGTGTTMAAGGTGTTGCAATCTGGTTTCTATTGGCCTCATCTCTTAAAAGATGCTAGATCGTTCGTACTCTCATGTGATGCTTGTCAGCGGACGGGCAATATTTHTATGCGCCATGAGATGCCCCAAAATGGCATATTTGAAGTGGAGATCTTTGACGTATGGAGCATTGATTATATGGGACCCTTTCCTTCATCTTATGGAAATCGTTTCATTCTTGTGGCTGTTGATTACGTGTCTAAGTGGGTTGAAGCCATTGCTTCTCCTACTAATGATGCCAAGGTGGTCTTGAAGCTGTTTAAGAAGATCATTTTCTCGCGCTTTGGAGTTCCTAGAGCTGTTATAAGTGATGGTGGTTCTCATTTCCATGAGAGGCGCCTTGATACAAATATACAATGTTGCGGAAGTATGGAGTACAACACTGCACTGGACTTGCCTTCCATCCTCAAACTAGTGGGCAAGTTGAAGTTTCTAACAGGGAGATCAAGTCCATTCTTGAGAAGACTGTGGCAAAGTCTAGGAAGGATTGGAGTACGAAGCTTGATGATGCCTTGTGGGCGTACTGGACTGCATTTAAAACTCCTATTGGTACGTCCCCTTATCGCTTGGTCTATGGAAAGGCGTGTCATTTGCCTGTTGAGTTGGAGTATAAAGCTTTTCGGGCAATCAAGAAGCTTAATATGGATGCTAAATTGGCGGGTGAGAAGCGTTTGTTGCAATTGAACGAACTTGATGAGTTTCGTTTGGGAGCTTATGAAAGTTCTAAGCTCTATAAAGAAAGGACCAAGCGATGGCATGATAAGAAGATCTTGGATCGAGAGTTTGAGATAGGGGACAAGGTCTTGTTGTTCGATTCGAGGCTGAAACTCTTTCCTGGGAAGTTGAAGTCTAGATGGACCCGTCCCTACACTGTCACCATGGTGAGCAAATTTGGTTTGATTGAGATAATGAATGACAAAGGTGACAAGTTCAAAGTGAATGGTCAACGCTTGAAGTTGTATCATGAAGGCGCTATGGTGGGTCTTGCAGAGGTTTTGTACCTCGAAGACGTATCATCCTGAAGGCGTTCGGAGGTAATACGTCAGGCTCGTGACGTTAAACAAGCGCTTTACGAGAGGCAACCCGTAGTTTAATGCTTTCTAGAAGTAGTGTGTAGCTAGTGTAGTTGTAGTGTAGCAGCTTTTGTGTGAGTGAGGAAGAGGGAATTGATTAAAATCTGATTAAGTGTGCAGGTGAACAGTGGCTCCGCAGATGCCAAACCGATCGGTTTGGGTCAAATCGATCGGTTTGGGGTCGTAGGATCATCCGGGTCGATCGACTGCGAGACGAACAAAATTTGGGGTCATACCCCAAACCGATCGGTTTGGGTTGGTAGGTTCAGATAAGTCGATCGACTTTGAGAGTTTGGGAATTATTGGACGAACCCCAAACCGATCGGTTCAGGTTAAACCGATCGGTTTAAGTGGTCGGATTACCTTGGTCGATCGACTACGAGAGTTTGAGTATTATGGACCATAGCTCAAACCGATCGGTTTAAGTCAAACCAATTGGTTTGAGTCAACTTGGTCGATCGAATGCGCCTTGAAATGAATAATTGCTCGTACCCCAAACCGATCGGTTCAAGTCAAACCGATCGGTTTGGGTCTGAAAAGTGCGCAAAGAATCCGAAATCTTATTGGCTCACGCGGATTGCCCCTATCTTAATCTCACCCAACGGCTCTGTCTCTTTAATTCTGATATCTTYTAATTCCTTCCATAATATTATCTCTCACACTATCATCATCTTCTTCAACCTCTCAAACACTCATATCCTCCATAACCATAAATCTACAAATCCTTCTATCTCCCTCATTACTCATCCACCAATTCTTCCACCATTCTTTTTCTCTTTTCATCCTCTACATCATACACTTTCTCAATTTCTCTCTCTCTCTCTCTCATTCACTTTCAAACTCCATCCTTTCACCAATCCACAAAAAAGTTCCATAAATGGCCTCAAGGAGAAGAAGAAGAGAGCCGGAGAGGGCACCCACACCACCACCCGAGCAAGCAGACGAGGATGACAGGGAGGGGTCGTTGTCATTGCACCTCCAGCATGACGAGGACACCACGCCGGACCCCGAGTACCCGGATATTATTTTTCGGGACGGATTACAGAAGGTAAAATTCCAAAACCTTAAGGACCGAGGGTTTCGTGCGACCCGTTTTATTGACCATAACTATATGCGAACCCTCGGTCTTGAGGATGAACTGCAACGATTATGTGGTAGCTTAGGTATGTTAAATTTGTATAATCATCATGTTGATACCTACCCTAAAATTGCTTTGGAATTTTTATCTTCTTTGTCTTATGTACAACCTAGTGAGGAGGACGTTATACGTACCGTCCGATATAGGTTGTTTAACAGGGAGTTCAGTGCATCGCTTGGTGCCTTATGTCAGGTGTTGGGTGTGACCCATTACCAACACATGGAACCCCCAGTCCCCGCCATGGCTGATTATTTATGGTCGCTCTAACCGGCTTGCCATGTATGAACTACCAAAAATTRCATGYCGGTTTTATCAATCAACCGGTAGTTCGTATCTGGCAACGGTTCATGGCGGGGACCGTTTTYGGTCGBTATGAGGCGAACAACATGACCCAAAGAGAGCTTAACATTTTGGATGGTTATCTATGTTCCGACATGGCTAACTACGAAATTAACATTGGGCATCATTGTGTTCGCCACATGTACCGTTTTGCTAGCTCGTTGGTCCCCAAGACATATGCTGAGATTGTCTTTGGGGGCTTGGCGATGCTATTTGCAAGACAAGTACCGGAATTCGACGAGTCCGAGTACTATAGGTCTCTAGAGTCTACTCTTATAGACTCCTACTACCTTCGGACATCCCCTCGATGGATGGTTCGAGGGCAGAACCTTGGGGAACGGTGGGTTCTTTCAAAGGACGACCGGGGCCGCCCCACCTCTCTCGTCTCTCTTCCGAGCCCTCACACGGCTCTTGCTCCGAACTCTACGAGGTACATGTTGTATCCTGATGGACAACAGCCTGCACCTCAACCGGAGCCCCAGCCTCAAGCCCAGGCTTATCCTCCCCCTCCCCCTGACTATAACGCCCTCATGCAAGGTATTAACAACCTTGCCATCATCCAGAATCTGTTGGGTGAACGGTTTGACGCGTTTAACATGCGTTTAACCACTTTAGAGACTGATTCTCGCCTTGCCATGTACCCTATGTATGATTATTTTGCTCGACAAGGCAACATTAACCCTGTAGGTCCTCACCCCTCGTGGTACTCGTACCCCGAGGGTGGCTTTGGAGCGCATCTGGCAGTGCCGGTGGCTTTGGCGGCGGTTTTGGGAGCAGTTACTAGGGCGATGGTTCAGGCCGTGGGATGGATGGTGATGATGATATGGATTGAGGTGCTTGTTTCCTACTCTCCCCTAGCATTGAGGACATTACTAGATTCGGCTTGGGGGGAAAGAACAAGCACTTTATGGCGATGGCTTGAGGTATGTTTATTGCTTTTTAGTGTAGATTTTACTACTTTCTAGTTTAGATTTTATTGCTTTCTAAGATAGTTGCAAGGTTTGTACCATTCATTAGGAGTGGGAGTTTACTTGCAACCAAAAAAAATGTATTGCTTTCTTAGTGTAGCTTAGAATAAAAATTAGTGATTTCTTACTCTTGTATATGATTGGATTCTCCTATAAAGCATGTCTCCCTATGCCCTATAGTGGAAAATTTTTGATGCTTGTGACTCTTGAACTCGACCTTTGTGAACTTGTGATTGCTTTTCTAATTCCTTAACTGGATTAGATGGACATGATTTAGCCTGATGTATCTTTGGAACGAGGAAGAACCTACCTTGAGAGGATTTGAGCATAAATGCATGATTATTCATATTTCTTTCTTGTGTATTAGTTCCTGGTGTGTCACTATCTCGTAGTCTTGGCTTGGTACTTGTCTATTTGACTATTTGGTCGTGTGTTGAGCATGATAGAAGGCTTTCATTGTTAGGAGTCATGCTTCAGTGTTTAGAAACATTATTATCCCTTGATCCCTGATTTTGAGCCTGATTCCTTTCATTTCATGATTACCTACATTACAACCCTATTTTGGCTTWGTTCGAGTAACCCAAGTTTGGCTTGGGGGAGCATATTGGAGGGTGTTGTGTGTTTTGTGGGTGTTCTTATTGGAGGCTCGTGATTGGTTGATATTTGGGGTGCTTTAGTGTTTCGCAATTGGTTCCTTAGCTTGAGTATTGTCATCGTTTCTATGTAAAGTGCAAGGCAAAAGTTGTATATTATTAGTTTCATCAATATCAAAAAAAAAAATCCAAAAATCCAAAAATAAGTTCTACTTCATAGTTTGTTAGTCCAATAATGCCTTTGCACTTGTGTTTTGTTGTATCAAAGATGGTGATACTATGTGGTTGCGTTTTCGGTGTCGGTCGGTTTAGGTTTCTTGAGTTGGAGTTTTCTTGGAGTTGTCTTAGCCTTATCACTTGGCTATTTGCGTTGACTGTTGAATGCTCCCTTAAGTTAGACTTTTAGCTCACATTTCCCAAAATTTATCCTACCCCTAACCTTAGCCCCATTACAAGCTACTAAAAGTCCTCTCTCGATAAACATGTGTCCACTTGAGTCTTGTAGATTGAGTACCTTGCCAAGGTCATTGAGTTATGCACATGTGGGGTGGTGAGCGAATGGGTTCATTTTTAACCCACCACACAAAGAGAGGAGTGCCACTAACGAGAAGTTCTTGATGGCTAATTGTGTTGTTGATGATTCACGTTTTGGATAAGCATTGAGTTACTTGGGATCCTTGGTCGAGGAATTGGTCATAAGTCTCTACAATGTTGTTTTGATGGGGTGAGACGTGTTTTGCTCGAGAGTCTAGTAGAGCTTGCTTGAGGACAAACAAGAGTTTGGCTTGGGGGAGTTTGATGTATTAAATTATTGCATGGTTTTTCCCCCTCATTCTGTTGTCGTTTTAGATGATTTTGGCCTCCCAAAGGCCTTGTTGCTACTAATATTGTGTATTTAGTGTTTTGATTAGTTTCAGGATCTTTTCATAGCTTTTGGATCGGTTTTGGGCTGATTAGAGACACTACGGAGCTTCACGAATGTAGCACGGGGCGTGGATCGAGCGGAATTGGGCCAAGCACAAAGATCTAGCCCAAACCGATCGGTTCAGAAGTTCAAACCGATCGGTTCACTTCAAATCGATCGGTTTGGCATCCGGACTTGAGCCCGCGGTTTGGCAGATTTGGCTTTAATGAGGATGGCATTTCTTGTAATTAAGCAGCTTTGTTTTAATTTAGAAAAATAACAAGAGTATTTAAGGGGAGAAATCCTAATATGTAATTCATTCTTAGATTATCAAAGATTAGTATCAAACTGAATTACGTTATTGTGGAACCCTAACTTTGGCTATTCAGTACAATCCATTCATTCATTCATCAATTGTAATCGCTTCTTTGGTAATTAATTCATCCTTTAATTCGTTTTATTATTGCTTTTAATTGATTTATGCTTTTGATTATGTTTTCCCCAATCGCAATCAGTATGTTTAATTTGTATATGAGTGAGTAGTCTAATTTCTAGGGCGATTGGGGATCTATAACAATATGATTGACTAATAATTGGTTTGATTCGATTCATGACTTGGCTTTTAATCAATTTCCTATTAGATTGTTATTCATGTTAATCAATTTCGTAGGGCCCGACTTAATTGCTTAATCTGATTAGTCACAAGTCTCTAGATCTAGCGATTGAGACTTAGAACTAGATTAACATCAATAGGTAGAACGAGACTATCCTAGGTCGAGAGATACGGTTAGGAGTAGTTCTATGGTTCAAATGATTCGAGAGAACTTTGACCCTGTTTTGAATATGCCTTGTTATGAATTGTTGATGCCAATTTACTGTTAATTACTGCTATAGTGAACCATAGCTCTAGATTCGTTAATTATATAGTTTAATCTTCTTTGTTAATCGTTTTCGTTAGTTTTAATTAGTCACAATCACAATCCAAATTATCTTTTGTTAGTTTAGATGCTTTGATCCAATTAGTCAGTAGTAGTTGCTTCCTTGTGGATACGATCCTGTTACCACTAGCTACAGGTTAGTTTTAATAGGTATTTTTGATAGGCACGCGACAAGCCTGTCATAACCCAAAGAATTCTTTTTAAGAAAATCACTCCAAGAAATCAATGCACTCTTTCTCAATCGTTCCAAACTTTTGCTCAGCGACGGTGGCCTTTGTTGTCGCTGCAGGCCTACAGCCACAGTAGTGTTCGACGGCGTTGCTCACTACTTGTTGCTGCGTTGAGTTCGGCGGTTGTACGGTGTTGCCAAACTAGTGTTGCACACTACTCATCGCGACGGCTGCTACAACTCGATCTCCTCGTAGCGACGACTACTACTTCTCTCCTCGTCACGGCGGTTGCAACTCGTCATCTCCCCCACTAGCCCAGGTATGATTAGGGTTTCTTAGTTTCTTATTGGTTTTTAAATTGTTTCTTGATTTCAATTTTATTTTTGTGCAATTGTGTTGTGTGATTGTGTGTAATTGTGTTGATTTTAAGATTATTATTGTGTGATTGTGTTGAATTCAGAATTATTAGTATGTAATTGTGTTGAATTTAAGATTAAAGTGTTAATTTGATAACTAGACCTAATAATTATGATTATACATCATTTTTTTTACTAATCGAATGTAAAAACTTTAGATAGAAATATGATGCCAACTCAGTAAACAATTGATACTTATCAGAATAGGAAAATCTCATTACTAATACAAATTCTGCAATTCTCCAACATCCAAAATTTGTCTATTTCACGCTTTAAAGAAAACTAGAAACACCTCCAAAGACAATTGTCGGYGCAAAAAAAAAATTAGCGACTAAATTTAAGATCTAGCTGCAACGTGCTTCCTTGGAGCTGCTTGGGTACCTTCTCTGAAACTAGTCTTGAACCTCCTTGGAACATTGCGAAGGTAGCTCATCCTACCGGTTCCTGTGGTCTTCCTCCTGATTGCCTTCTGACTCCAAGTATAATGAATATACATCATTACAATGAAATAAATATACACTCCCAATTGGATTATTGTGACTTTCAACTAAAATAAGGTCATATATTGTAACATAGAATTTGTGGAAATAATAATGAAAAGTTGGATTAAATAATGAAGAGGGGGAGTATATTCGTTGTATTATGCTCTCTGCAATTTTCTCAAATCGTATACAATAAGAAACTCATTAGTTCGATTTCAGTGTATTATGATTTGAATTGGGTAAATTAGTTAGGGTTCAAATTTGAGTTTAATTTGGTTTAAATTTTTTATTCAAATTATGTAAATTATGGTTAGAAAACTTAGAATTTGGTGGATCAAAGTACGGATTGTGTTAATTAGATCTGTATGTTTGATTGATTAGGGTGTGAGCTGCTATGAAAGACACTTCAGGTAGAACGCAAGCTTTTCTATTTTGATCTCAAGGAGAATCCCAGAGGTCATTACCTCAAGATTTCAGAAAAGACCTCCGCTACTAGGTCTAAAATCATTGTTCCTTCCAATGGTATTTCCTGGTTTTTGGATCTCTTTAACTGCCATGTCAATTCTGAGGACCAAGATATTTTTAGCAAGGAATTGCAGCTTGATGACAAGGTCGCCTTTCCCCTTTCCCTTTTTTCCTCTCATTCCAACTACCTACCTAATCAACTAAGATCTCTCTTTTGATTGCAGGTCTTTCACTTTGATGTTGGCGAGAACCGGAGGGGCCGCTTTTTGAAGGTATTTTTCTTTGAGTTCGCTTATTACACCTTGCTTTGCACTTTTAATGAAAGAAACAATAGGAATGAGTAAGGACTTGTTTGTTTGTTCTAATTAGTATGTGGTAAGAATTGATAGGAAACCACTCTTTAATTACCTGTGAAGGATATTGGAACTAGATGGATGATAGCTTTGGCTTTTTCAATTTCACGTCAGTGCGAGTGTGAGTGAGCTTAGCCAGCCTGAGCCAAACATCGTCATTTTGAGAACTAAATTGGTCATACATTTTCAACTTTAAGTCCAACCAGCGTTCGTCTTTATTTYGAGTTCATGGATAGTGGAATTTTTCTTTAGCTTGTCATTTGGTCATCAATAGCTAGTTGATTCATATACTAAATTGGACATACGTCTATATGTGAAAGCTAGTATGGAGTATAGGTTTTTGTTTATGAACTTAATTGAACCAACCGTTTGTAAACACATTTGTGCGTATGTCCTTCCTTATGATCATTTTCAAACATGAGATAAAACATCTGCATATCTGGTGTTATTACAGCAACAGTGCCCTTGGAATTTCCTCCTTTCCTTTTACATGATTAGCAATCAGAATTGTGGGTTGTTCATAGGACTTGTTTTGAACAGACATCAACTCATTAACAACAACAACATATCCAGTTACTTCAACTGGACTGATAATCTGCCAACTGATCAAAGAATATCAAAGTTTGAATTAGGATATTCATGGCGTTAATTAAGCGTGAAGTACAATCTTATGTATATATATCAGAATTAAACCTCTATATAAGTGGAAAATGCCAATTTTATTCTCTAAAATACTATTTATACTTTTACATGAACCAGATCTTTTAAATCAAGACAGTGCTGCCTTTATGCATGCTATGGTGGCAATTACAATGGGGAGCAAAGCAGACAAAAGCGGAAAAGACAACCTTCCCAGATTTGTTGTCTTTTGAAGAACAAGATCTAGTCTATTAAGAAGTGCAGATAGAGATGCATCTGATCCAGCACGAATCATCTCCTCGGTGAATATGCTGACCTGCAATGTGGTTGAAAGAACAGCTAAATTTGCTTAGAGTTCGTGGCCAAAATTATTTTAGGTAAGAACAAAACTTTGCTAGTAATTGAAGGAGATTGTCAATATCGATTGGAAACTAATTGAGAATTTCAGATTTTTTGCTTGTCTGACCCTGAAGACATGCTCTTGTATGGAAGGGGTAAAAAGAAGGAATTTGCTCCTAATCATGTTGCGTACTATCCTATTGGTGTTGACGTATTCTTGTCTCCAAGAAAAATTGAGCACGTTGTCGGTTTGTCGGACTTCCTTCAGTAGGAATCCCACCCATTCTCATTGTAAATGTTCAGGTAAAGTATTCCGTTTATCATAAGCCAAACTTAATTAAAACGTATTCCCTTGTATTGAGAACTACCAAAACTACAAGCAATTATTGTATAGTAGATTTTTTAATTCAATTCTTGGTGAAAAACTATTTCCCATATAAAATACTCAACCTTTTCAAATAAAACAAAAAAACCTTTTTTACTATAAATATATTTTAATATCCTAATGGAAGTATAATTGTGAGTCCTAGAGTCCAAATTTGTCTTTTGGACACTTCTAAAAAGAGTCCCCGAGTCTTTGATTGTGTATTTTTTTCGAGTCTGACACTCGGACACATACCCGAGTCTGACACTCGTACCCAAGTCTGAGCATCCTAGATTGGAATGGCTTTATGCTTTGTGATATTTACAGTATTATGGTACAAGAATGGCCGACTTCTTGCTTTTAAAATTATCTGCATTTGATTGCAATTTAGATTTTTATATTTATTATAGATTATGATTATTAAATGTCAAAGGATGTATGACCCCATGTGTGCTCATTTACAACGATTATGTCTTTGGAAACCCTCATTTTATTCCCCTTTGCTTATTTTTTGAGGTGCCATGGTTTAGATATCTACCCATTTGGGCTTTCAGTCAGGCATCAATGTTAGTTTATGCCTTTTAGAATATGTTGCACTTAAACTTTGTGGATAGCTTATCTTAGTTGTAGTTTGGGTACAAATAACATAATCTAGAGCTTCATATTGATAAGCCCTTTTTTGCTCAGCTTATTTCTCACTTTTGATATTCTCAGCCTTTTCCTTTTCTGTTGTGCAGGCGCCATTATATCCTGTTGCATTCTATTAATTAACTGAATTAAGTGCACCCTCAACTTCAATCAATGGTTTGTGAGCTCACTAACGTTTCTCTACCATGACCCATATAACTATACTTGATTACTACAAATGTCTTTAGGTTCCTTTCTGTTCCCATCTTCTCTTCAAAAGTAGGATTTATGCACTAAGTTTGTTGTTTATTTGTTCTTTTCCCTTACCATGTCGGTCTCTTGGTTGAGTATTTGGTTGTTTAATGAAGAAATTTGTATCCTTAATGACCAACATAATTTGGTGTATAATAAAATAAAGTTAGCTGATGTTGGACCAAAATTTGAGCACCATGATGTGTTTTTTAGCACGAATGAATACTAGTTAGTTTCAATCTTGATAATTGAAGGTGAAATTGTCGAAATTTATTTATATTTTTTTGGCATGTTTGCCTTGTTACGATGAATTAAACTATGTTTTATTCCTAAACAAATTTATTGGTCTTTGCCGAATTTGTTCAAGTTTTCTAACGGTCACACCTTAAGATGCGTGTATGGGAGCATGGTGTTGGTTGGGATTCTGCCCTATTCTGGTCTTTGAAAGAGATAGCAGAATTCATTCCTTTTTTTTGTATGGGAGCGTGGTTAAGGTTGAGATTCGTGTATGGGATTGATGTTATGATTTTTGTCTGATGTGTATTGTTGCTAGTGATGATGACTTTAACACTTGATAGTTGATGATAGTTGCAGGTTTGGGTGCGTGGTGCTAAAAAAACCTAGAGAGTTTGTTGCTGCTGGCCTGCTGCAAGTTTGGGTTTGTTGTGTTGTTGTTATGCTCTAGTGCTATGCCCCTGTCCTTGGCGTGTTCTGCTATTAGCTCTGCTACGCTGCTGCTTCTTTTGTGCTCCGTCACCTCTCCTATGATGCTGTCTTATTTGTGTTGTACAAATAGTGGGAACTTTTATGTAGCTAGATTATTTTTGACGCATTTTGACACTTTTGATTTGTAACTTGGATTGATTATACACTTTATATCATATACATATAAATTTGTTCGCAAATGTCATCCTATGTAAGCTTTTGTATGGCCAATATTTATTATAATATTATTATAATATTATATATGTAATAATAGTGGTAATAATAGAAAACGTAATTAATCAGCCATAATAATACTTTTTGGCTAGAGGTTAGTTAGCCATGAGAGCACTCGTAGCTAACATATATATTTTAGCCACGTTAGTTATTGTGGCACGGTATAATTTTTAGCCACAGTAATACTTGTAGCAAAAGAAATTAATTAGTCACTAATAATTGTGGCAAGTGGCTTGTTAGCCACGAGAGTTTTTGTAGCAAACTTTAATTTTAGCCACGATAATCTTGGTAGCAAAAATAGTTCGTTAGCCATAATAGAACTTGTGGCAAGAGATTTGTTAGCCATGGGAGCACTCGTGGCATGTTATTTTTTTAGCCACAGGAATAAACGTGACATAAAAATCAACTTATGCCACGCCCTTAGTTTTCTTGTGGTAAAATCTTAGCCACGACCACTTGTGCCACAGAAATAAATTTGAGAATTCCCGTGGCTAAACGACATAGCCACGAGAATTTTCAACTTGTGCCATGATTCTTAACGTGGCACAAGATGAAATTTGTTGTAGTGATAAGACGCCTTTAAGATTTTTATTAATAGAGTATATAACATACATATTGTTGGGTCTCAAACATTAGCTTGAACTTTTGGTTGAAATGGTACATTAACATATGGTATCAGAGCCAATGTAACACACAAACCACCTTAATCTTTTGTATGAGATGGTCCATTAATATTGGTATCATAGCCAACGTGACACAAAGGTCACGGGTTCCCCCATTGGGTATATGGGATCTTGTATTGTATCCACATTTCAAATCCAAATGATCTTCATGTGAGGGGTGATAGAGTATATAACATATCCCAGTGTTTCAAGTTTCAACAATCAATTTAAAAATTTAGTTGAGAAGATGATCTATTAACATTTATGATAAAAGAATGTAAAATAATGAACGTGTCATCAGAACAACAAAACAACTCGATCTAACAAATAGTTACATAAGGTACTCCGAGCCTCCGATTCATTCTTTATATCTATCAAACTAATACAAGTAAGCTAATTTGAATTGAACTTATTGAATTTGATAGAGTATATATTGTATTCCTGAGCCTCAACCATCAGCTTAAGCTTTTGGTTGAGATGGTCTGGTTAACATGGTATCAGAGCCAGCGTGACACATAGGTCACAGATTCGAATCTCACCTCCCCCTCCTTTCTAAGTGGAATTAATTAATTCGTGCCAGGTATGGGTCGGCCTGTGTTGCGCCCATATTTCAAGCCCATAGGGCCTTTAATGTGAGGATGAATGATGGAGTATATATTGTATTCTTGGGTCTCAACCATCAGCTTAAGCTTTTGGTTGAGATGGTCTGGTTAATATATATATGTACTAAAACAGAATGAAACTGATGYAGTGATAACGACATCCTATGTGTCAAGCTCATGTCRCGCGGATGATGTCATCACCTCATTAATTTTAAAAAAAACACTTATATTTAAAATAGTACAAAATATCCACATTAAAAAAATAAATTTAATAAAAAGTAATAATTTTAAAGTGAAATAAATTACAAAATTAAGCAAATCGAATTTCACGTAAAAAATCTAGATAAATAACCCTATATAAAATAATCGAATTTCACGTAACAAACTACGAGCTAGTTAAGATAATTTTTTAATCTAACATACATCATTCATTTGATTGTTACAGACTTATAGTACTTTGATACTATCTAATTGAATTTCATGTAATAAACTACGAAGTACGGATTAGATAAGATAATTCTTTTTACAATCTAACTTCATTCATTATCTGATTGCTACAGACTTATATTACTTTGATACTATTTTTTTAAGGCACTAAGTTTTACATAATAGTCCACCAAATATGGAAATATAATATGAATAAGACAAAAATTATATCATACCACCAGTGGAATCATGTACATCTTCAACTAACCCAATATATATATGGAGAATACAACATTTTCTTCCCAGATATTAACAAATTCAAAAATATTTTCTTACTAATACTTCTTACTATAAATTAGCAAATTTATATGTACATATATATATATATATATATATATTAAAAATTATAAAAATTAGATATTAATAAAGCACTCATTAAAACGAATCAAACAAAATTTCACTTGAATATGTTCGTCCTTACATATCAACAAGAATTTAGAAGATTAGTTCTCTCCACTTGTGAATAATTATAGACATTTTCCATTGTTTTATTATCGTGTTCTCGAACTACTTGATAACTATAACTATATACTAAAATAGAATGATGTTGATATAGTGATGATACCATCTATCTTACATGTCAACCCTAGATTGCAAGGATGATGTTAGCAGGTCATTGATTTTTTTTAAAAAAATTAATATTTAAATTTAAAATACAAAAAATCTACATTATAAAATCAAATAAAATAAACTATTAAATTTAAATACATTACAACAAAATAAATAAGATAATAACAAACTATTAAATTACAAAATTTTATCTACATTTCACGTAACAAAATCAAACACCGCCTATCAAATACTAAACGCTTGGATAATAATAATAATAAACTATTTATCATCTACTTTTCACGTAAAAAAATTAAACTCCTAGCAAATACTAACGTTTGGATAATAATAAACTATTTAAAATTTAAATTGATATATACGAAGTACAAAATTAAGCTAATTAAATTATCTACACTAGATAAACCTCAAATAAACTAACTAGATAAGAAACCCTAAATATGCTAATCGAATTTCATGTAACAAACTAAACAAGATAATTGCATTTCACGCGCATCTACATATAAAAATTATATAAATGATTAAATTTTAAATTTAAATACATTATATAATAAAATTGAAAAAAAATTAATGAAAAACCTCCTAGAAAAAAATAAATTAAATAAACTATTAAATTAAAAGATACAAGATAAACCTCCTAGAAAAATCGAACTTCAGGTTACAAATAGAAAATTTGCATTTTTTTCTATCTATCTATACAAACAATATAAACATTGTCATTGCTCTATATTTCACATACTCTTCAATTTGTGTGTTTAACTAATCTTCTAAGCACATTGCATAGAAGGAGAATACATTTATGGAAGCAACCCAACTCTGGAAGGTGGGAAAATAAGTTCACATCCAACTTTTTTTAAATCCAAATTTAAATTAAAACGCTGTCACTCAATTAAGTAAACATAAATTAGTTAAATTCTTTAACAAATTTTATGTATCATTATCAGATCATTATAATAATATTTAAAGAATTTTAATTATAGAATAATTTTAGAAATAAATTTAATAAAATTGTGCGTCGCACGGGAACTAAACTACTCCCTCTGTTGCACTAAATTCATGCTATAAGGAAAAACGACACTATTTATTAGTAGAGAATATCTTTTAAAGTATCTTTAATATATAAGTATGAATATATTCAAGTGGAATCTTCTAAGAATCGAATTTCAAGTGGTTTATTAAAATCCAATTTTTATAATTTTTACCCACGTACAATTAAAGATATTTCACTTGTAAATTGTGCATTGGCAAACGTGTAAAGTAGAAGTGGCAAAAATTTAGTGGAATAGAGGAGTAGTTAGAAATAAAATAAAATAGAATTGATTTACTTGCACATCCTCTCTCATATATTAAGGCCTTAAGGGTATGTTTTTTCAACTTATTGATACTTATATTAAATTATTGATACTTAATAAATTGTTACTTGCAAACTCTATCTCATTATTTATTGTCAATCTTTACGGTAGATAAGTAGATTAAAAAATACATATGAAACAGGAGAAACAATTTAGGCAAAAACTTAGGTATATTAGGTGCACAAAAAGTTTATTGTGCATCAGATTATAGTGACACTTATAGAATATATTGATTCAAAGTGTATATAAGGTCACTATATTGACCAATAAAAGGGTTAATATAATCTAATTCACAATAAACATATTGTGCACTCGATGTATCAATGTTTTTTTTAAATAAAAAAATTATTTAGGCATTTCTTAGCTTGTGATGAAAAATGAAAAGGGAAAGAAGAGCAACTACAAAATGCTGTCCGTGTTTATAATTTAAAACAAATGGAGTAGTTAATAACACGTCCAAATATTGTAAAGTAATTGGTGGATTTGGTGGTTTTCAAGTTGAATGATTGGAACACTTAGCTTAAATTAATCGTATGAGATCATAACGCTTTTAACTTTTTTCACACGTTTTTAATTCGAGTAAACAAACCTTACAATAATACTACTCTTAATTAAATAAGTAACAAAGACCAATTCAATACATGAGAAACATAAGCAAAATTGACAGGAAACTATTCTTTGCATAGATGGTGTGTGTACTAGTATTATATTTTACACAAATGACACAATAGCCTATATATTAGTGTTATTATATGTGAAACGATGACTCCTTTATAAAACATTCTATTCCGCTTTGAAATTACCTCATTTTGCTTTGTGTGTATTTAATAAAAAGTCACAGGGACGAGGTGAGAATGAACTTAATAATCTTGTTGAATTGAGAGAAGCGAGATTTATAAGTTTTTAACCAATTGAATTGTATGTATATTCCGATATCCATCACCATCATTAATGTTTTAAATCTTCAATGAATTCTATGAATAGATATACTCCGTATATGATTTGGTTTCATTTTTATAATTCTTAGTATAATTAAAACCATGTTTATTAATTTATTATTTTCTCTTACTAAGTCAAGAAGCAAGTGTAGTTTATATTATTGTTTAGGAACCTAGCGACAATTAAATCGCATCAAATAGATAATTTTTATATTCTTAAATTAGCATATAATAATTTATGAATACTTTTTTTTCCTCATAAAATATTTATTGATTATAATAAATTCCATGATAAAAAATTCTATGTTATATATATACTCCGTATGTATGTTTTCCCTCTAAAACTGGAGTATGTACTCGTATATACAATCATCATAGTTTGACAGTTTGTACGGAGTAACTAGTTTCACTTATTTGTTGTCTTGGTAGGATCTTAAGTTTTGATAAGAATTAGTGATGAAAATTGATCGGGTTCCGGGCGGATGGAGCATCACCCACTTCGATCTATCCGCTCCACCCACATCCATCGATATGCATCACCCATTTAAGTTATCTCCGCGTCCATCCATCCATTATCCAACGGATGAATCGGATGTGTGGGTGATAAACTGGTGAAGATATATAATAGTGTAGTATCTAATAAAATTTATAATATAATACACATAATATAAAATATTTATACCAAATATAAAAAAGTAACTTAATTTACATGTAATATTTCCTATATGGGTGATAAATTGATGGTTACATGTGATGGGGCGGGTGACGGATGAAAAAATTTCCATCCATCACCCGCTCCATCAATCACCCGTTTCACCCATCACTCGCTCCATCAATCACCCGTTTCACCCATCACTCGTTTTTCATCTATTTAAGTCGGGTTTTTCATCCAGATAATATGTGGGTGAGACGAATGGTGGATGATCCATCACCTATTTCCATTCTTAATAAGAATAATTTTGAAGGTTTTAATGTTTGTTTTCCTAAATTGTTTTCTAATAAATTAAACTCCAACACAAGAGCACAAAAAATATCCTTCTTTTTCAAGTTGTCACGAATAAGGGATTACAAATTTACAATTGGACATAACGAATGCTGATACTCCCCCGCCCCATCATTTATTTTTATATAATTACAATTTTATTTGGTTGATTCCTTTAAAATTTAGATAATTTTAGGTTTCTACCATAGTAGTGGGAAAGTAATTGTTGTAAAAAAAAAACATATACTTCGTATTTACTATCATTTAGGTAACAACTGTAGCAAAAGTTGGTCATATTTGTTGCAGTTGTACGTATATAATGCAACAAATATGGTTATCAATTGCTGCACATCTTTCATAAAAACACAATAATTAAAAGCTTTATATGCTGCATTTTAATCAAACAATTGCATCAGATAACATCCTTATTTAATTTGCAAGGGTGAAATAATTGCAACAAAAGAGTTTTTTTTTAGCATATGCAACCCTCCTACTTGAAGGGGTTTTGCAAAGTAGAAAAAAAATTTATTTACAATCGCAAAAAATTTGACTTATTCTATGCCTTTTAATTTTGAATTTGACTTTGACATCCCTTTGTGTCGAAAATCAACAAAATCATATACGGAGTAAGTATTACCACATACCTTAACGACCTTGTGTGTTGAATTGAAGGAAATGGAGGGAAGAATGTAAGAATGAAATTTCCTCCTTTTGGGTGATAAATTAAATGAGGGAAAGAAATCGGCAATGAGATAAATTGAGGATTAGAAACAGTTGAGAGATTTGAGGGGAAAAAAAAAAGTAGTTCATCATTTATCCCTTTCCGCCTTTCCCATCTTGTTTTTCCTCCCATTTCATTTATCCAAACACATCAATCGTAAGTGTCCTTAATCATCCTCTATCAGAGACGAATGTGTGATGCAAAATCTACGAAATTGTATCAATCCTATAACATCATTATCAACTATATATCAACAAGCTAATCTCATTATCCTCTCTTATTACATTTAATTTGTTTCATTACCTTCTTGCATTGGCCTATTTGAACAACCTAACACGTTTCCTTGCCCATGAATTGAATTTGATTCTATCCTTTTCCAATCCATGAAAATTATTAAATATGTCTCACACTAGTTCGTTTCTAGCACCATCTTTCGCTACCACTCTGGTCTTATCCCTTATGCATGTCTTTGCCCCTTACCACCACCTTTCCTCTACTCTTCATTCATGCCTTTATTTTATCATACTTCAATTCAATTCTGTTCGATTTTAATTCATCATTATTTTTTCGTATTTCGATTTAAGGCAATTTCTTTCTCCACGATTCCACATTGTCATTGTACTCAATGAGGACTAAAGGTGGTCTTGCGAGGCGAGTTACGATATACTTCTAGATTGTATGTAAATAGATATGATAAGTACTTCTATGGATACGTTTTGGATGAAGGAAAATACGCACTAACTAAAAATAATTGAATGATACATGGACACAAATCCATCACATATTAAATATTTTTTAAAAAACCAATTATTTTGTCTTTCTATGCTAGTCCTCTAGTATGACTTCAATTCAATGATAATGAAGAAAGAAGAAGGTTCTTGAAATACTTTTTCATTTATTCCAACTCACTCTACCAATTCCGCAAAATAAATTCGTTTTAATTATTCTCTCTATTTCACTAAATTCGCGTCACTTCTATTTTACACGTTTGTCAATGCACAATATACAAGTGAAATATTAAAAATTGAATTTCAATAAATTACTTGTTAATATAATTCTAACAAGACCCCATTTGAACATATTCATTCTTATATATTGAAGAGAGTTTAAAACATTCTCATTACTAATAAATAATGTCGATCTTCCTTATGATATAAATTTAGTGAAACAGAGGGAGTATATAAATTATCAAGTTATAAAAAAGTTTTATAATATTTGAAAATTGTCTAAAACGTTTCTATATGTACAAAAATGTTGGTGTTCATCATTAAGAGACTAGTATGCAATACGCCACTTACATTAAACGTCGTTAACTAGTTATTGCAAATTTACCATCTCCCTTAGCTTGCCATCCAACTAAGTAAGGTTTTACACTTGTTTAGTGGTTTCACCTAATGTTAACATGGTGTACACATAATAGTACTTTAATAATTAATATACGCTAGTCAAAATTAGTGTGAGACGAAAGGGGTTTAATTCATATTGTTGTTATGACTTATGAGGATTATTATTTGATTAACAACGTGTTTAGTAATAAGTTAGTCCCACAATTTTTTTGTACTATTATCAAGTGTTCACACTTCACACAAAGATAGCGTAAGAATTTCAATAAATAATATCGTCCTCAAGTGAAATATTTATCCTTAAGACTCGAACTCGAAATCTTAATTAAGAAGCTTGATGTTGGACTAAGTACCTTGAGCCCCTAAGCCCCCACAATGTGACACACGTGAAAGATGAAACACTTCTCAATTTCTCATCACATTAGTTTTATCAACACAACAAAAAGTTGGTTTCAATTTTCTCGCATACTTCACTTCTTTTGCTTTTAATATTTTTAAAACAAAAAAAATCTCTGATTCTCCTCTCATTTTCCTTCATTTAAACACTATCTTTGACACATCCTAGACTAAAACTGGAGCCGTACTCTCAGAAACCAAGAAAGAGAGAGAAAGACAGAAAAGTAAAAAGTAAAAATAAAAATGAGGTTGAACAACAACGACAACAATGGTGGCACAACACCATTGTTGGAAGTTGAAGGAGGAAAGAGAAAATGGATGGAAAAGGTGATAGATTGCAAAGAAGCCAAAGAACAGATACTGTATTCTTTGCCTTTGGTTCTCACAAATGTTTGCTACTATCTTATTCCTTTAGTTTCCGTTATGTTTTCTGGTCATCTTGGCCAACTTCAACTTGCTGGTTCTACTCTCGCTAATTCTTGGGCTTATGTCACTGGTTTTGCTTTCATGGTTAGTTTTCTCTCTCTTAATTACACCCTTTATCGCTTTTTCCCATTTTATTCTTCATCATTTTAACTTATGAAATGATGAAAAATTGAAGATTTTTTATATGGGTTTGTGTTAAATTTAGATCTTTTCATTTTGTAAAATGGGTAATTATAATTGTATATTTTTATGTATTCACTCAATTTTCTTTAAAAAAAATTATGCTAAAATATATTATTTGCCATCTTTTTATGGATTCAAAAAGTTCATTTAAAGAATTTGGAATTTGGGTTTAAGGAATTTCAGTTTTCTATGTTTGTTCTTAAAAAAAAAAAAAAAGTAAAGTTGGATTTTTAGGAAAAAAGATTCAACCTTTATCACCAGAAGTTCAAAAGAATATGATCAGTTTGTTGAAAAGAGAACAATTAAATTTAATACATGCCAGCTGATAAAAGGCAGGGATTGAATTTGCATAACATGATTAATTCATTATTTTATACAATTGCTTTAATGTTTTTCTTTTTTGACTTCTTCTTGTTGGTTCTATTTTTATGCATTAACCACTTTTTACATGCTTTTTAGTAATCTCGTCATCTTATATCACGGAGTGAAGAATTAGAAGTAGTCCATAATTGAAATCGCACTAATTTTCAGGAATTTTGATGCAGTAGTTTAATCCCTTTGTTTCATGCAGTATGGTAAATGGTTGATTATTGGATAAATTAACAAATGAACATGATTTTGTGATTGTAGCTTGGTCTTAGTGGTGCACTTGAGACATTATGTGGGCAAGGATTTGGTGCAAAACTGTACAAAATGCTTGGGATTTATCTTCAAGCATCATGCATAATATCATTCTTTTTTTCGATAATTATATCAATAATATGGTGGTATACTGAGCCAATACTTAATCTTCTTGGTCAAAACCCTGAGATTTCTAAAGAAGCTGCTATCTTTCTGAGATATCTAATTCCTGGGATTTTTGCATTTGGCACCATCCAAAATGTGCTGAGGTATCTGCAAACACAATCTGTGGTTTGGCCCACTGTTGTGTGCTCAGTTGTGCCTTTGGTGCTTCACTTTGGGATCAACTATGTCTTGGTTTATTGCACCACCCTCGGCCTTGGTGGCGCGGCATTGGCTGCTTCTATAACCTTTTGGATTTCGGCCGTCATGTTGGTCCTTTATGTTAACTTTAGCAAAGATTTCGAGGAAACGTGGTCCGGCTTTTCGACTGAGTCGTTTAATCATATTATTAGCAACTTGAAGTTGGCACTACCTTCGGCTGCTATGGTTTGGTAAGTTGTACTTACCATTATTTATTTCTTGGTAGGTTGGTATTGTTTATGCATATGAAGTATTGAAGTCGCGAGCCAATGACAATGATATCGATATGATTTGATCCTCTAATTGTACTAGTTGGCATGACGATGTTGTCTTCTTTAGTCTTATTTTACAAATGATTGTTTTGAATGGCATTTCAGTTTAGAGTATTGGGCATTCGAGATTTTGGTGTTGTTAGCCGGCCTGTTTCCGAACTCGGAAATAACCACATCTCTAATTGCAATGTGGTAAGTATGATTACTATTGGTATATACACTTGTCCTTTCCTTAACTAGAGCATAAAATTAATGATCACCTGACAATAATTAATCCCACTTCTTGCTGTCTCCAGTGTCAATACAGAAGCAATCGTTTTCAATTTCATTTACGGCCTGAGTGCTGCAGCCAGGTACTAGTCTTACATCTTTATTTTTACAGTTTTACTTTGTTTCCAATTTGAATGCTTAGCTTACATAGCTACATTAAGTTTTTAATTAACTTTTTCGTATTTGACGCTTTATTTTGTGTTAGTACGAGGGTTTCGAATGAGCTCGGAGCTGGAAGACCGGATGAAGCGAAAAAAGCAATGGGTGTAACGTTGAAGCTCTCAGTCATGATGACCCTTGTAATACTTCTTGCTCTAGGTTTGGGGCATGATATTTGGGCAGGTTTCTTCAGTGATAGCGCTGAAATTGCTCAAGCATTTGCTTCCATGACACCTTTTGTTTGTGTTTCGATATTTCTCGACTCAATTCAAGGCATTTTATCAGGTAGAAACCTTAAACTTTCCTTACTATCTTATGCATTCTCTTTCCTTACAGTCTTATGCAATCTTGTTAATTTGGCATTAATAATCCTCTCAAAACTTACATTGTTTACGTTTTTGGCCGATCAACAGCCGTGTGTAGGGGATGTGGTTGGCAACATTTGGCAATGTACATAAATTTGGGAACATTCTACCTCATCGGGATGCCCATTGCTTGCTTTCTTTCGTTCTACTACAATTTCTATGTAAAGGTAATAATTTGTACTCTGATCTTATTTGAACAACATAATTTGTTCCGATCATAGGTGTTTGTGTACTGATTAGTTTCCCTTTCTTTGTGCACTTGATGTTTTAGGGTCTTTGGGTCGGATTGATATGTGGCCTCGCGACTCAGAATGGTTCTATATTCCTGATTACCCGGCTCCAGAACTGGTCGTCGATTGGACTACCCCGTGATGGGGAACGTTCCGCTCTAGTCTGATGGTGTAACATGTTAATGAGTGGAGTGCAATGTGTAGAAAACGTGAGCTTTTTTTTGGTTTCCCTACCATAATGCATTACTGTTAGTCTGTTACCAAAGCATCTAGCTTTAAAATTTGAAATGTATGAATGTAATAGATTTTTGGGATTTTGTTTAATTTGATGAATTGAGATAATCCAAAAAAAACTAAGTACGTCTTGTGCGTTACAGTCTTACATGTTATGTAGTCGTAGCAGGATAACATCTGTGACATGATTCACATGAATGAACTAATTTAATTAACTAATAATGGTTCACATGAAGCAACCATGGCCCCCTCTGGTGTTATTAAACTAGAGAAAGTACAACATACTACTGTAATTAACCTATTAAATTAAACACTACTGGCATTAATAATTAATAACTTAATTTAAATCAATAACATTAAAAGTTTATTATAATTTTACTTCTATTATAGCGACAAATTGTATTATACAACTAGCTAAGTTAGGTAGAATTATGTTCATTTTGTTTTCATTAGCAAAGTAAATTGTTTTCATTAGCTTTTTTTAATTGTTTTTTTAAGTTAGATGATTCTCAATCACTAGTTGAAAGAAAATGGACTCTCCATTTCCTCTAAGAAATGGAGAGTCAATGGAGAGTTCATTTTCTTTCATCTAGTGGTTGAGAATCATATAATTTAAATATAAAAATTGCAAAATTCCCCTTATTTTCCTTTTTAATTCATTCCCAACCACTAGATGAGGAAATGGACTCTCCATTTCCTCCACTAGATAGAAATGGAGAGGATCCATACTCTTTTTTATTAACTTAAACTGTTTGTTTGCAATGTTCATTTTCATCTATGTTTACTAAAAAAATGTTTGAAGAGAATATGGTTGTTCGGTTGTTCCTAATTACGTACGACCAATAGTACCCTGCATATGTTCATTGCCAAGAGAACTAAGAGTACATTCTTGTAAAGAAAGAAAAGGAAAATTATTTCAAACAGCCTTGAACTATTCGATCTTTTTTAAAATATTTTTATACTTTCTAACTCTATATGTGGTAGCTCTCAACTTGCAAAAACACTTTTTTTTGGAGTTTTTTTAACGGAGGGTTACATATCGTAACTCCCTCTCCTTACCCTGTTTCATATTCTTCCTCAATACACGCAAAATGAAACCCAATTTGTAAACATCCATAAATGAAGCTCATTCACACAAAATTTTCAACCTCACATACAAAGATTAATAGTTCCAAAATTTCCAATTCAACCTGTTAATAATCAATCATCGCTCCATTCACACAAAATTTCGAACCTCACATACATAGATTAATAGATTAATAGTCACAAAATGAACAAAGTGGAACAATGAAAGACTCTGTAATAGACTTTTTTGCTTGGTAACAATACCATGAAAAAAATGAAACATTCCCTCTAGTTCCTAATGTTGTTATCAGTTATCACCCTTCTCCGTGACTCTTTGGCAAAAAAAACAAAAAAAAAGGTTTGGTGATTAAAAAGATGAGATAATAATGG
The DNA here is from genome assembly GCA_008642245.1 of Bassia scoparia. Lineage (NCBI taxonomy): Eukaryota > Viridiplantae > Streptophyta > Magnoliopsida > Caryophyllales > Amaranthaceae > Bassia > Bassia scoparia. The sequence continues at coordinate 27,195 of SNQN01000449.1, forward strand.
TGTTTTGTGGAAAATGGGGAGTGTGTAAGTGTAATAGGGAAGTCCAATAATAATAGCCAATAATATGAAAGATTCTACGGAATAGTGAAGTAGTTTAACATTCAACATTCAACATTGGAGTATGTTGTGTTATGAAGTGGGCCACGGSCCACGGGTGATAGTGATGGACCCATCAAGTTATTCATGTTTGTAGGCCTGACTTGTGATTTCTTGACGAGCAGCAACTACTTTTCCAATGATTTCTTGGACTTTAACTCAACTCCATCAAAACTAATCTGATGAGGGAGTACTGTTAGTTAGGACTTAGGGCTTAGCTCACACAATTTGGATTTGCCCTGCGACTCTCTTGTCCCCATCTTCATCTGCTCACTACACATCTGCACTCATTACTTGCGCACGATTCTACGGCCAATGAGCCAATGAGTATCGCTATTTGTCGTCCTCGATCCATTTCGGTTCAGTTCAAGTAAGCCTAGTTCATCCTAAAAGAAAGAACCTTTATTAATGTGTTAACCAAGATGAGAATATAAACTGACCAACAAATGGAATCTTGTGTCACTGATTTTATAGTATGTGTTGCGGAAAAAATCATTTACGGAAATCCATTAACCAATTATAACTGATAGATTGATAATATTTGTCGTGTTGTATTCCAAAGAAGAGTACAGTTTATATACAACCTATTAGGGTTAACTAGTAAGGCTAATTAAGTAATTAAGACAAATTACAAGGGCACTAAATTATTTACATAATTAGAGTACAACTATACATAGTCTATTACTCCCCTGCAGTCTTAGCGGTAGGTCCACGAACATTGAGACTGTCACGAAAATCATCAAACAAAATACAAGGAAGACCTTTCATAAAGATATCTGCAAGCTGATAGCAGGACGGAACATGGAGGACACGAACCTCCACACATTGGACCTTTTCACGGACAAAATGAATGTCCATCTCAATGTGTTTCGTGCGTTGATGCTGAACAGGATTACCAGACAGATACACCGCACTGACATTATCACAATACACAAGTGTCTCCTTAGAGATTGGACAATGAAGTACAAGCAACAAATTACGAAGCCAACAAGACTCCGAAACAACATTAGCAACATCACGGTACTCGGCCTCAACACTGGACTTTGACATAGTAGACTGGCGTTTAGAAGACCAAGAGACAAACTTATCACCAAGAAAAACACAGTAACCGGAGGTGGAGCGACGTGTGTCAGGACATCCACCCCAATCGGCATCAGTTTTGGACACAAGAAGAGAAGTAGGAGAGGATTTATTATACAGTTGCATGCCAAAATCAATTGTACCTTGAATATAACGCAAAATGCGCTTCAAGGCACCCATATGCTCTACCTTGGGATCATGCATAAATAAACAGACTTGCTGAACAACATAGGAGATATCAGGACGAGTGAAAGTCAAGTACTGTAGAGAGCACCGACAAGACGCCTATAAAGAGTCGGATCAGCACAAGGAGTGGAAGAAGTAGCACTTAACTTGCCTTTGGTGTCCACAGGAGTCGCGCAGGACTTGCAGTTGGACATACCGGCATAATTGCGTTGAGAGAGAAAAAGACCTTGACCATTACGAGTGATAGAAATGCCCAAGAAGTAGCTCAAAGGACCCAAGTTCTTCATGGCAAATTCAGAACTGAGCTTAGCCATAATAGTACGGCGAAGAGAATTAGAAGAGGTTGTAAGAATGATATCATCCACATTAGAGTATGATATAAGCCATGTCATTGCCACGACGATAAATAAAGAGAGAGTGATCAGAAGTGCTGTGAACAAAACCAAGAAGAGCCACAAACTCAGCAAAACTATGATACCACGCACGGGGGAGGGGGGCGGCTGTTTGAGTCCATATAGTGATTTCCGAAGAAGATAAACATGATCAGGACGAGACGGATCGCGAAATCCCAAAGGTTGGTGCATGTAAACAGTTTCATTCAAATTTCCATGTAGGAAAGCATATTTGACATCCAACTGATGAATGGGCTAGGAGCGAGAAAGAGCAATACTAAGAACAGTCCGAATAGTGGTCAGCTTAACAACCGAGCTAAAGGTTTCATCGCAATCATTACCTTCACGTTGAAACCTGCCATCACCTACAAGACGAGATTTATAGCGCTCAAAAGAACCATCAGATTTCATCTTATGCCGAAAAATCCAAAATGACCGAATAATATTAACATTGGAAGGAAGAGGGACAAGATCCCAAGTCTTATTTTCAATAAGAGCATTAAATTCATCCTGCATAGCGTTTTTCCAATTTGGGTCATGAAGAGCAGATATAGGATTTTTGGGAAGAGGGGACAGAGAGATGGTCGAAGTATGGAGGGAGGTGTTAGCATACTTAGGATTTGGTTTAAAAATACCATGTTGGCTACGAGTAACTACACAAGTAGGAGGATGCGGAATAGGAGATGGTGAAAGAATATATGGTGTTGTAGAATGTGGAGCTGATGGAGTGTCCATGGGTGGACTGAGCCGTCTGTAAGGGGGTGTATAAAGCCCATTATGCGTTTGGGTCGAATTGGAGCCAAGGCCTAGGGGGAAGTTGGGCCTGATGCATGTGTGTGGCCCAATGAGGAGATAGGCGGCTGATTAAAGAGTGGACTGAGATGGGCCACTAGAGTGTGGGCCATGGATAGAGAATTAGGTTGGTGATGTTGAGAAGAGGAAGGCTGATGATTTTGAGGTGGGCCACTGGATTGTGGCACGGATTGGGCCATCACAGTGGCTCTGATACCATGATAGATTGATGATATTTGTCGTATTGTATTCCAAAGAAGAGTACAATTTATATACAACCTATTAGGGTTAACTAGTAAGGCTAATTAAGTAATTAAGACTATTTACAAGGGCACTAAATTATTTACATAATTAGAGTACAACTATACATAGTCTATTAATAACTCATCACGTGAAACTTTGTCAAAACAACCTATGCTACGCCTGCCATAAGGGAGTGTAAGGCTACGTGAGATTATTGTAAATTCACTTAACAAGACCAAGGAGGTTTCACCTCAAAAGTTAAAACCATGTGATAATGAAGGGAATAATACATTTGCTTTATAAAGTTGGTAACAACTCTTGTCTTGTTTCAATGCGTAATTTATCACTACAAAATCTATTCCAAGACTACACAAATTCATGTGTGGGTTGAGTGGTTGACAATAAGTTGTCTCATGTTAATTAATTTCAATATGAGCTTTAATACCTTGTTAAATAAGTTGATGTCATACCCACACCGAGTAGTGTAAGTTCACTTTATCGGATCAAGAAAGTTTCATCTCAAAATCATGTAACAAGGAAGAGAGTAACCCAACTTTATATACAAAGGAATGCTAATTTCACTCTATTTTCTCACTTAGCTTGCGTTGTAGGATTTGATAAAACAATGTTCATATACAATAAAACTTTGCTAAGATACGATAAACCAAATACGTTGAAAGTGGAGGGTGAAGAAAGTGGTAGAACCCATTCAACATTCATCTTATCTAAGCATATTATTTACGAACAATGTTTTATTGTAGAGAAAAACTTAAATTGGATGGATTGGGTAAAGTCACTATATTGATTAAAAAGGTTAGTATTATCTGATCACAATAAATTTTTGTGCAATCAATGTATCTAAACTTTTGCCTTTATTATATCTTACATCGCGAGTGGAAAATAGAGTGAAATTAGCATTTCTATTATTTACAAAGTAGTAAATTGATGGGGCATTTGGCATGTAAGAATGACAATCGATTGGGAAAAAGAGCGAGGAATTTAAAATCCCATTTTTGGTATGCGGAATTAAAGCCTTGTTCTTTTGGGTTTAATTTTATTGTACTTCAGTTCAATCAACTTCAACTGACTTCAGCTCTTTTCATTTGAGTTCAACCAACTTCAACTCTTTCCTAATTAATTATTTTAGTTTTATTATTGCTACTATTATTGTTATTAATAATAATACTCATAATTATTAATATTTTATATATTTTTAGTTCTATTATGCTACATGGTATATTGTTGTTGTTATTTTAGTTGTCATTTTTATTAATTCTATTAATACTCAATGAGAATAATGATATTTTTACCATTTTATATTCACATAATAATGTAAAATATTTTGTGTTCAAAATAGTCATAATAATAATTTACTTATTTATATTTATTACTATTATTTATTTATTTATTTATTACTATCAATATTACTATTATTATTACTAATCAAAATAGTCATATTATTTATTTATATATAACTATAATTATTACTACTACAATATTATTAATGATATTGTTTCATTTATTTGTACAAGGTAAGAAATGCACGCTTATACAATACATGCATAGTCTTGTAGATTAATTATTACTGTAACTTTTATGTTATTTGTTTAGTTAAAGGTTTTTTTCGTTAAATTTTAATTTCCTATATTTTAAGTCATGATTTCAACTTCGTATTTTATTATTTCTTTGATAGATTGGGTTTTTTTGTTTAATTTTTCAAAAATAAGATTTTTTTTAGTGTAAAACATGTAACTTTTTTATTTATTTTATTTAAATGAGATTTTTTGTAATTTTTTTCAGTCATACATTAATATGAACTCATATTATACCACCGACAGCAGCAACAACAACAACCGGCAGCAAAGTGTTGGGTTAGATATGGGGACTCAAAATCTCACGAACGTAATGAACAGATTAATAAACAGACTTTTCGTTGTGGCTCAAGTTTAATAATAAACAGATTACGCGTAATCAGCAAATTTAGGCAGATGCCTATCACGCGTAATCAACAGATTAAATTGAATGAATTMTTGGGTGAGTGCTTAGATTTTGATCTGAAGAAAAATGAAAAATGAAGAATGAAAAATGAAGATGATGAAGAACCGAAATGAAGATGATAGATGAATTTTGGGATTGTTTTGTTAAGGATTTATTTTTATTGAGATTTTTGAGGGAATAATAGTCATTATCACTATTTGCTTCAATTTTTAGATTGTTCGTTTCAGATTGGTGGTAGTGATTGAAATGGGAAGTAGAAGGGATAAAGGTAGGAAAATGGATGAATTGATGAAGGTAGGAAAATGGATTAGTGTAATATGAGTTTAATAATGGGGTTAAGTGTGAGGAAAACTAACGGTGTTAAGGGATTTAACGGTTTTTTTACCTCATTAAGGGTATTTGGGTTATTATATCTGATGTCAGGGGTATATGAGGCGTTTCTAAAAACACGGGGGTTTATGGGTTATTAGGCTAAAACTCAGGGGTATATGGGGAAAAATCTCTTATATTTATTAATACTTATCTGAACTTATTGATAAATATTAATACTTATTCGAATTTATTTGAACTTATCTTATTCAAAAAGTACTAAAAATATTTGAACAAGTCCTAAATCTAATCGAATAACTTATACTAAAACAATCCCCACCTCTTCATTTTTTCCTCCCACATTTCCCTCCCAAAACTTATTAATTAATGATTGCATAAAAATAAAAATAAATTAAATTAATGCATATAAACTATATATGTGCTTTGACAATTAACTACTACTCTTCAATCAACAACTATTAGCTTATAATTTTTCTTAGCTCTCAAATTGCAGTAATATAGACTTTTATACATTTATTTATCATTAACTATTGTGTATATAATACATCATTTTTTTATGTGATAACAAAAGATATTTGTAAAAGAATATTATTTGTGACATTGTGTATAAATTATTAACATAACAAGTGATAAATTACATCATTTTTTTGTATTATTCAATTGGTTGCCAAAAAAAAAATACTCCCTCCGTTACATATTACTTGAAACATAAGAACTGGAGAGATTTTCTCGGCAAAATTTCTCAATTGTATATAAGAGTATATGATTAGAATAAAGTAAGAGAGAGAAAATGAATAAAGTAATGAGTGCATTGAGTGGGTATAAGATTAGGAAAAAGTAACAGAGAGAAAATGAATAAATTAATGAGTTGGTGTAAGATTAGAAAAAAGTAAGAGAGGGAAAAATAGTGGAAAAGTGAATAAAGTAGAAAAAAACTTATTAAAAATGGAAAAGAGAGAATTATTTCTAGTAATATGTAACATTCATTTATATCAAATATTTCAAGTAATACGTAACAGAAAGAGTATTTTACACCATTCCTTCATATCTCTTATATGACTATCATAAATAAAAAAAATCTTCATTTCTTAAAAAAATTCTTATTATAAACAAGTTATATATACAAATTTAATAAATAAAATCGTGGATCGCATGAAAATTAATTTAGTGATAATAATATTGGCATTCTCACTCCCAAATTCTCATCTACGACTACGATCTACCTAACAGTCTAACATCCTTAAAGGAAAAAGGGCAAACTAGTAATTTAGCTTGAATGAAACATTTACATTATCTAGGACAAATTAATCTACTCGTAGTGTAATGTGACTTGACCATAGATATCTCATTATCTCCATTAACAAAGAGTAGCAACCAACTTCCCCTGAATCAATTAATGGCTGCAACTTCATTTCACACAACACTTCTTCCAACTAAACTAACCTCTACTTCACTCAATCCTATTTCTCCAACTTCAACTCTTTTTCCAACCAAATGCACTTCAATTTCAGCTCGAACCTCCCCACTTCGGCTCCCAACGGGTTCCGGGCTGCGGTCTCGGATACGGGTCAAGGTTGGAGTCAAAGGAGAGAGATTCGAAGACAACGATACTAACGACCATAATGATGATGACGATGATGATAAGCTTTCGTCTTTGGAAGATAACGAGGTAAATTACTTCAATTTCTTTATAGTTTTCCTGCACAATAATTTCTAGCAATTGAAGTTTAAGGCAGTAAGTTATTAAGTTCAATGTCATGTTGATAATGTTTTGTCCTTTTTGTGAGCTTAAATTAGATTAAAAAGGGTAAATAGCATGTTTTTAACATGTAATTCTTAGTTTATCTAAATTCTATGTAAAAATTGAATAAAAATTTCAGGAAGAAATCAGTAAGAGATGAAGAAACTGAGATTACTTAGCTGATAAATGTGATGAAGAAAGCAGTTCTTCAATCAACAATGCAGCATGATAACATAGAATAATGTAATGCAGAAAATAGAGAGAATTTCTGGAAGAATTTTGAGAGAGGTTTTGTTTGAATGATCAGAATGAATCAAAAAAGAATTACAGCCTATAAAATATATATACAAGCTTTCTAGAAGCACCTAAGCGATGACATGCTGACTTTTGTTGATTTTTATTTACTAAATCATGCCCAAATTAACTGAAGTAGAGTAATGAACTAATGAACTTGGATTCTACAAAAGATATACTACACAGTATATAATTCGCCAAATCTGTAAATCATAACTGATTATTATGTGCAACGAACAATTTTGTACGCATAGTTTGGGCAACTTGTTAGTGTTAATTCTATCCTTAAGGCTTTCTTTGGACTGAAGTGAACTAATTTGAACTGAACTGAAATGAATATTTTACGAGAGATGGAAATTAGGTTAGGTAATTGAACTAATCTCAACTGAACCGAACTGTTGTACCATAAGAAGAAGTTCAAAGAAACAGGTAGCTTCTACAATGACTTATATGCTACAAGACTACAACTAAGAAGTAATGAAGACACCAACAAATTCTTTAAAACCTGCATGCATTGCTTTACAGGAAGAGAGCGAATTCTCATCTGAACACAAGAACAGCAATGTGGATGTCAACGGTACGACACCAATATTGGTGGACAAAAGAAATTGGTGGGAGGGGGTGGTGGACTCCAAAGAAGCCAAAGAGCAAATCCTCTACGCCTTGCCTATGGTGGTAACCAACGTCTGCTACTATCTTATTCCACTGGTCTCTGTTATGTTTGCGGGTCATCTCGGTCAGCTTCAGCTTGCTGGTTCCACTCTAGCAAATTCATGGGCTTCTGTTACTGGTTTCGCTTTCATGGTTGGTAAACACACTACTCCGTATTTCTTTTCCACTCTTCATTCTAGTTGTTTCCTGTGGACATCAGAGATGTAGATCAGAGTTGCTGTAATTGTCATTTGCCAAAGCCCTTTGGTTCGTTGTTAACTAATCGTCATCATTAAATGTGATTGTAGCTCGGTCTAAGTGGTGCCCTTGAGACACTATGCGGGCAAGGGTTCGGAGCAAAATTATACAAGAAGATGGGGATTTATCTACAAGCATCATGCATAATATCACTCTTTTTCTCACTAACCATATCCATAGTATGGTGGTTTACCGAACCCATTTTAGTTACCCTTGGTCAGAACCCGGAAATTGCTAAAGAGGCAGCCACCTTCCTTAGGTTTCTAATTCCAGGAATTTTTGCCTTTGGCACCATCCAAAACATCTTGAGGTACCTCCAAACACAATATGTTGTTTGGCCCACCGTGTACTGCTCCCTTGGACCTTTGCTTTTGCACATTGGTCTAAACTATGTGTTTGTTCGCCACACCCCCCTTGGATTTAGTGGTACAGCATTGGCCATTTCCATCACATTTTGGATTTCCGCCATAATGTTGGTTCTTTATGTGAGATATAGCAAAGATTGTGAGAATACCTGGTCCGGCTTCTCCAAGGAATCATTTCATCATGTCATGGGTAACTTGAAACTGGCATTACCTTCTGCTGCTATGGTATGGTAGGTAATACAAATAATCTTTTTCTTCTTAGTTTGACCTCGCCATCAACTGTTTCTCATTGTTTAACGAGGGATTCACTTGAATTATCCTGCAGTTTAGAATACTGGGCATTTGAAATCTTGGTGTTGTTGGCTGGCCTGTTTCCAAACTCAAGAGTAACCACTTCTTTGATTGCAATGTGGTAAGAATAATTTCAATTGGTGATATCCTTTCCCTTCCACATAACATATCATGATCACTATTAGATAATGTGTGTGTGTGATCATCAATCTCACTTCTTCCTGCCAGTGTTAATACAGAGGCAACTGCTTTCAATTTTACATACGGTCTGAGTGCTGCAGCAAGGTAGTTCCATAACATTACATTATAGCAAACCTCTCTCTCTCTCTCTCTCTTAATATGAATGCTATTATCTCTGATTTTTTAATATGTGATAGTACGAGGGTTTCGAATGAGCTTGGAGCTGGGAGACCGGATAAAGCGAAGCATGCAATGGGTGTTACATTGAAGCTATCAGTTCTTCTGACAGCAATTATACTTCTTGGTTTAGGTTTTGGGCATGATGTTTGGGCTGGCTTCTTCAGTGAAAGCACTGATATAATGCATTCATTTGCTTCCATGACACCTTTTGTTTGTCTTTCAATATTTCTAGACTCAATTCAAGGCATTTTATCAGGTAAGACAATCACCAAAGTCTTCTCAATTTCTCTGAAATTAAGTTTTCATATCAAAGTTCATTTTCTCACTTTTAATGTGCTTGTTTGTTGATTTTCAAACCGGTTTTGGCCGATGAACAGGGGTGTGTAGGGGCTGTGGTTGGCAACACTTGGCTGTTTACACAAATTTGGCCACATTTTACCTCATCGGCATGCCCATTGCATGCTTACTTGCTTTTAAGTACAATATGAATGTCAAGGTAATAGTTCTTTTCATTTTGCATCATTACATTATTAGAGATCTTATACTAATTCTGATTTTTTACATTTGAGAAACTAATTGTTGATGATTTAGGGACTTTGGATTGGCTTAATATGTGGCCTCGCGGCGCAAAATGTTTCTCTTTGGCTAATTACTCGATTTCAAAAGTGGAACACAATAGGGCTTTCGACATAGAATGGCTTCAATTTGATTGGAGTACATATGCTATCATGCTATGCAATGTAATATATGCAGAACTGTAGAAGAAGTGATTTGGTTGGTTGCCTAGTAAAAAAATCGTTCTCCCTCCTGCCCCAAATCTTTGTTACATGTGGAGTTAACATATAAGTCGATGTATAATTGTATAGTTGTTGGGTTAGCGAATGTATTTTTAAAGGTAAGAAGTTGCTTAAAAAGAAAATGTAGCAATGAGCCTATGAACGAACGCTCTCCCAAATTACGGTTCTTTCTTTCTCCAATTCCCAAAGACTCAAATACATCTGAATTGCTATTTATCGTCTGAAATTGAAATTACTGTATACCGTCTAAAATACGTAACAAGTTTCCAAAGATACCCTTACTCACAACTAACCCATATACTACTTCTCTCTTTGACCTCTCACTAACCCACTACCCCCACTGGCCACCACCATCATCTACTCACTTCCTACAATCACCTTGCAACCACCACCACCACCTCACTTCTCATTACAACCTTGCTACGACCACCACGACACTACCCCACTTCTCAGTTATCAACACCATTTTGCAACCCACTAGCTAAGATCTCTTGGCATCGTCAACTTGCAACCTTTGCAACAATCGCTACTATAGCCTCCCAAACACTAGAGTGGAAACACAAACCATCACTCAGCGCCCCAACATAGCCACATCACCGTCATTTTCTCCGCACCACCTCCCCAAGAGGCGGTCCCCTACCTCCACTACACCATAGAGGACCCATCATACTTCGATCCACCTTAAAAAATCGCCATCAATAATGGTTGAGATAACATGCAAAACTTTCTCATTCTTGAAAATTCTAGAAAAGGTGATTTGCATATGAAAATCACACAGGTTCTATGGGCACCTGTGTGATTTGTCGCACAAGTCCCATGGACACCTGTGTGATTGTTGCACGAAAGTCTCACGGGAATTTGTGTGACTTTAACAGGTAAGTTCCCATGGGAGTCACGTGTCAAAATCACGTAAGTACCCATCGGACTTGCGTGTGAGAATCACAAAGGTAACCATGGGACATGCTTGTAAGAATCACGCAGGTTACCATGGGACCTGCTTGTGACAATCACACAAGTAACCGTGGGACGTGTGTAATTTTGACACAAAAGTCTACTTATTTGATTTTTTCTAAAAAAATAAATAAAAATACTGACCTCTCGTCAAAGCCTTCGCGTCGTCATTTGGGAGGCATTTAGCAATATAGTAATTTAAATACTAACCTTTCTCGTCCTTTCTATCACTAATCGTAATTAACCGACAAATATTACAAACTCTCCAATATTATGAATTAATTCTCAACTATTCCATTCACGAGCTTCTTCTAAATTATTCTTGTAATTGTATGAAATGGATATGAAATATCCAAAAATAAAACAAAAGTTATAAACTTTCACCCACTAACTCAAATATAGAAATATCTTCATTCAATCATAGTTCTATCTAATCTAACTCAGTCATTCCGATAAACATACATAAAAATTAATACTTTTACACACACTACACTAGATACTACTAATATACTAAAAGTAGAATTTTTAGAAATAATAATAATGACGGTTTAGGATTTTTTAAAACACAAACATTCAAGAAAATCCAAAATTATAAACAAGTATAATTACTAATCCCAAATTAAAGGGAATTGTTGTGTGTGCAAGGCGGCGGCGGGAATAGTGATGGTGCAAGGGCAGCAGCAAAACTGGGAGGGTGCGGCAAAATTGGGTTGGTTTGAGTGTGAGAGGGAGAGAACAAGTGATGTTGGGTTGCGCCGCTGGTTGCCATCAGAACCAGTGTCGATTAGAGGGCGGTTAGTAATGGCGTTGGTGAGAGAGTGGGTGATGAGGGTGAGTGAATGAGTGAAAGGTGAGGGAATGTGAGAGGTAAATGAGTCTAAGGGTAATTGAGTCATGACACCCAAAATACGGGCGGTATACAAGTAAATACCTAGCGGTATTTAGCAAATACATTTAACACTTTTTTAAAAAAAAAAATTCAATCTACCGTTCATGTGATCTGAGCACCTTTTTTTTTCTTGATTTTAATGGAAACCATTATTTTAACTGGCACTTTTGATTTTTGTAAATTTATCTAATGTGAGTGGTAACAAAAGAGAAGATGGAAAACCATTGTTCAACCCGAAATAGCGATTTTCAACAAAATTAAAACCGTCATTTCAATTGGCGATGTTACAGAAAGAAAAAGGGAATGGAAAAAAAAAATATGCTGACGCGTAGTAGATTGAAAAATAATAATAAAAAAGGTGTAGCTATATTTTGAAAATTAGGGAAAGATAAAACTATATCGAGAGAGACTGTTTTGAAACACAAAAATTACTTTGTATTATTAATGTGACTGAATTATATTTTTCATTAACAGTTCTCAATAATTTTTGAACTACGTAGTATTATTTTCTCTTCTATAGTGTCACAAGGCTTCTTATTTGATTGACTATCTTGATGACTTGAAAGAAATTAAAAAAAAGAAGGAATAAAAATTGTGAAGATTTAAATTTTAGTTCTAAGTTAAAATTCGGGAAAAGAAAAACCTAAGCATAGATAATGGCGACAAACAAAATGACAATTTTTTTTTAAAATTTCGTAAAAAAAAATAAATAAAATGTCATGTCTACAAGAATTTTGCTATTATTTTAGGGTTTAAAAAACGAYCAAGAGAACTTAAATGCACACCAATATCACATACGAAGTACTCCATACTACATAAAATTTCATGTCTACAACTCTACAAGAACATAAATGCTATTATTTTATCCTAATCCTAACAATAGTAAAAGGGAGGATGGGGTGTTACTGTTCATATGAACAGTGCCAGCCCATCCTTACCCATGCCCTTTCCACCAAATTACGTTCATGCCACACAAATCAAATAAATTTTGCCATTTTCATTTTCCCACCTCATTTGCTCACGATACACTCTCCCCTGCTTCCTCCCACCGCTTTCCCCTGCATTTTCCCACCCATTGGTCCCATCCATTTTCGCCGTCACGCCATCATAGTCACGCCGTGGTTGCCATCTCAACCGCATGTGACCGATGGGGCGACAGAATGGCTTCCAAAGTTTGGGTTTCCGTCGCCATCTCAGCCGCATGCGACCGATGGGGCGGCAGAAGGGCTTCAAGGGTTTGGGTTTCTGACGCCATCTCAATCGCATGCGACCGTTGGGGCGCCAGAAGGGCTTCAAAAGGTTGGGTTTCTGTCGCCCATCGATTTCTGCCAGCTTGCATGCGACCGGTTTTCGTCACCGGAAGTCAGAGGAAAGGGCTCAGCTGCATGCGACCCACAAAAAGGTTTGTGATTCATTAAGTTTGGTTTTATTTTTTTTTATTTGTTCTTTGTGATGTGATTGAGTAATTGGGTTTTATTTGTGATTGAGTAAGTGGGTTTTAAGGTTTGAATTTATGTATTTTATGGATTTATGAATTATTGTGATTAATTAAGTTTGGTTTTAATTTTTTTTTATTTCGTAATTGGGTTTGAATCATTAATTTTTTTTAGTCAACCATTAATTGAGTAATTGGGTTTGAATTTATGTATATTTATGGATTAATTAAGTTTAGTGATTAATTAAGTTTGGTTTTAATTTTTTTGATTTGTTCTTTGTGATGTGATTGAGTAATTGGGTTTTATTTGTGATTGAGTGAGTGGGTTTAAAGGTTTGAATTTATGTATATTTATGGATTTATGAATTAATTAAGTTTGAGAAATTAAAGTTTAGTGATTAATTAAGTTTGATTTTAATTTTTTTGATTTCGTAATTGGGTTCGATTCATTAATTTTTTTAGTTAATCATTAATTACTCAAACTGGGTTTGAATTTATGTATATTTATGGATTYWTGGATTTTGGCTAGAGTTAAATTTAGGCTTGAGTTAAGGATTAATTGAGTAATTAGGTTTGAATTTTGTCTTTGAGTTGTTGTTGGGCTTTGTTTGTATGATTTGGTTTGTTGGGTTTGATTATTTTTTTTTGGGGGGGTGGGTGGGAAGGTACAGGCGCAAATTATTAGGTACAATCCCCCCCTACCTAGCAAAATACAACCCCCCTCCCCCTATCTTATGTTACACATGATTTATTTCCCTCCCCCTATTATCTCTCACGCATGATTTTTTAAAAAATAAAAAATCATTAATTAAATAAAATTAGATAGATATAAATATTTGACAACTAATAAAAGCAATGGAGGGGGTTGTATCTTGCAATGTAGAGGAGGTTTGTATAATATAGGCTTTGAGGTACAGGTTAGCTGCATTTGATTGGGATTGGGTTTTAAAAAGGATTTATGTGTTGGGTTAAGGTTTGGTGTTGGGCTACATATGTGGGCTACGAATGAATATTGGGTTTATGGATTGAAAAGTGACGTCAGGATAGCTGACGTCAGTATGCTCCTTGTTTGAGGTGTATGGTGTGAGTTGTGGTTTGGGGCTGTTGCTAGGACACTTCAATGTCCAATATTGATTTGGGTATCTTTTCCATACTTGTTTGGTTAGCTATTATTATTTACAGATGATTTTTTTTGGTATGTTTTGAGATACATGTTAGTATCCATTGGTTAAAGAATTACTCCATGTATATTTTTTGAGATATATGGCTGCTTTTGGATTGGGTTCTTTTCCATAATTGTCTGTCATTATTATTTTTTAAAGATGGTTTTTCTTGGTATGTTTTGAGATAGATATTAGTATCCATTGGTTAAAGAATTACTCCATGTATATTTATGGATTTAATTGTTAATTGTTAATTGTTTTATTGTTAATTGTTTTACTGATTAATGATTATATATGTGTGTTAGGGGAACCCCTTATCTTCAATGTTGGCTGCGTTTTGGCTTTAGAGGTTGGCTTGTTTTCTTATGCTTCTCATGCTTCTTTTGGTGTGTTCATGTCTTTGCATTTTAGAATTTTCTTTTCCTTCAACAGAAAGTTGTTGCATTTTAGTGCTAGCTTCTTCTCTTGTTACCACAAATACATTTGCATTGTTGCATTTTATGCAATTGTCAAGTAAGGCATATGAGGTTCAATTTCTAATGCTTTTTGTGGGTTGGAAGTAGTTATGGTTGCATTGAATGTTGGTTTGTTTGTACTGCTATGTTACTCTTAGAATTTAAGGGTCATTTCCTGACATTAATGCTACTGCTACTTTTTTTTTGTAGCTTTGTGATTGTTGTCTTTATTTGTGATACATGCTGAGCCTCTTACTACGCTGCCCATTAAATAGAAATTGGGTCATTGGCCCAATTTTTTTGGCCCATATTCCCAATTTTTTTTTATATTATGGTTTCTCTTAGTAGTTGAATATTGAATAGAATAATGATTTAATGATTTTGATAGACTCATTATTTGTATTGTTATATGGTTTTCTACATGGCTAGCCCACCTAGGCAAAAAGCCAAGACAAAGCTCCTCCATCATCTCGTTGGTCTTAGACGTAGACCTGTCAAGCAGAGAATATTGAGGGATCTGAATCCCCTAAATTGTTCAAAACTCAGCATGGTTTGATGCTCCTATCTGGATCTCTCTCTAATTTACTTTAATTTTGTTAATCTGGTTGTTGATGACTTTGTTGTTGGTTTATGCTGTTAACCTGTTTTTGCTGATCCTCTTTATTGTTCATCGTGGTTTGTTGATTTATTGTGCAGTTGTTCATGTTGTGGTTAAAGTTTTATGGTGGTGTTGGTTTCATGTTGTTGGGTTATAATTTGTTAATTTGCTTGCGTTGAATTTTCATGTTATGATGATGGTTGGGTTATTATATTGATGATGGTTGGTTAAATGTGCATGCTGGGAAATTTGATGCCTGTTGATTCATCTTGTTGGTCTTTATGTTGTTGGTTACTGCTTCAATTGGGAAGTAATTGATGAATGATGGATGTTCGCACGTCCATTGCTGTAGTACAGTCTCATACTGCCCTTAC
Source organism: Bassia scoparia (assembly GCA_008642245.1). Lineage (NCBI taxonomy): Eukaryota > Viridiplantae > Streptophyta > Magnoliopsida > Caryophyllales > Amaranthaceae > Bassia > Bassia scoparia. The sequence goes on from SNQN01000449.1 coordinate 42,934, forward strand.
ATGGTGTGTTTTACCAGGACTTGTTGTAATGCTGAATATTGCAAATGATGATGGGATTCAGCCATGATGTCCCTTGCCCACAAGTGTTTTGCCACTGTGGTTTGTTTTGACATGTGTGTTGAAGCAATTCCTTGAACTGCTCCACACAGATAGACAATCTACTTAAGTGATGCATCCTTGTGAAGRAAGGGGATATTTGTGAGAAARCTTTCCCTGATGGCTACACTGTGATATTTATTACAGAGTATTTCAGGATATGAATTGCATGACATAACACAAAAACATCATTCTTAATTACATTCTGCCTAATTACATTAAAAACTTTTCTTGTGCTTGAAAATATCCCTTTTCTTGTGCTTGAAAATATCCCTAAATGCATTTGTTGTGGCTGTTGTTTTTCTTTTTGGTGTTCTGTTTAAGATAAAGGAGGAGGATTAACCTCACTCTCTGGTAGCAGTCCTGCTTCGGCAAACAGAACATCTGCGCTGTAGAAATCACCATCAGCATCTTCGTCTGCCATCTTTTTGGATTTTGTTAACTGATATAACTATTGAATTAGGGGTAATTAATGAGTAATTAGTGATGTGTGTGCAGTGATTATGTAAAGTGATATTTTGCTAAGTCTAACAATGTGGAATGAATGCTCTCTGATTTTTTGGGTTGACATGAGAGTTAGGGAAATARCATGACATAGTTTTGTGAWGAAATGTAGGTATGATTATATTTGTATGTTTTTTGGTTGGAATGGTGGAGTTAGGGAGGAATTGAATTGTGTTATTCAACAATCGAGAGATGTTATCGAATATTGTCATATTTTTTGCATACTCGGTGTACTTTTCTCCTAAMCCCTTCTTAATTTACCAATTTGGGCAARACTTRGCTTATCAATTKATTTGATTGCTTCTATAAAATCTCTAATAKTGGATCACTTGTTAAATCATTTACACTTTTTATTAATGAAWTTTGAATATTGTCGACTTTAACATAATATAAATTTATTTCGTAATATAGCTTGAATTTATCTACAAGAATTTATAAATATAATAAAGTGGAACACGGCGCGCGTGCGCGCGCCGTGTCACACTAGCGGTTTATAAAACGATCAAGAGTAGTTGATTATATATTTGAGCTTAATTGAGCACAAAAAAAATTGAGCTTAATTGGACTGATGAGTGCACATGACTTTTCAAGAAAATCATCCAAGCTTATCAAATGTGTGTGATTAAGGTCGTGTTCTTTTAGATAGAAGTTGGCTAGAGTGAACTGATCGAAATTGGTTGAAGTCGACAAAAGTTTACTGAGCTGAACTGAATTAGTTGAAATAGAAGTGAGTTGAAGTTGACCGAATTTGGTTGAACTGAACTTGGCTGAATTGAAATTCCATAAAATTAAGTCCAAAGAATAAGACCTAATTCTTGACTTTGTAAATCTTTTATATAAGTGTATTGAGATATGTAACCCTTGGGGTTGCATATAAGCATTAAATAAGCTTCTAAAAAGGGTATTATTATGGGTATTTATAACAAAATTACACATAAATCAAAGCATGAATCATAGAAATGGATTTTTTATTTTCCCTAAACTTTGCATTTAAGGCCTCTTATATGAGATTTTCTTGAGTGAACTCGATGTACAATAATATTATTGTGCAACAAAGTATATAGTAGTATATAGTGACCTTATATTTTTTATATAGTCATCTTCAAATTACATGAAGTGAAAAAGTTGAATTTAATAGATAAAGTCTTAAATAGATTCAGGTGGGATCTTGTTACATACTTACATGTAGTCATCTTGTTAGATTCCCTTAAATGTCTAATTTTTTAATCTGTAATTTTTATAATTTTCAAAAAGTATAGTATTAGATATTACGTTTACACATGTATAATAAAAACTGTGCAAAAAGTAAACCTAAAGAATAAGTTGTAACACAAGGAGTATTTACTAACAACAATAAATCCACAATACACTCTAACAATTATTAATATTAAATAATAAAGCCACAAACATAGCGTACATAAAAATTTAATTCATAATTAATTTGTACAATTTGAGTTTTATATCATGTGATGTGATCATTTTACTGATTTACACATAGTTACATAGTAAACAGACATAAAAATAGTACTCCATGCAATAATATGATATAAAAGTAACTTAAAATGGTTCTAAAGTAACTTGTAACAAACTTATGGTAACTAACGAACTATTAATAGTTTTTGAATAAATTTATGGAAAATTTGTCCATAAATGCCATAAAAAACTCACTTTTTGCGAAATACTGTCACGATTTCAAAAAATTGACCATAAATGGATACTACAAGAGGGGGGGTGAATTGTAGTACTGAGTTCMTATTGAAAATTTTTGCGGAATAAAATTTAAATTGTAAAGGAACAATGGAGAGACAAGAGATTTGCATGAGGAAAACTTCCTGGGCCCAATCAGGAAGGAAGAAACCTCGACCACTAGGGATTTTAATTTAACTCAAACTCTTTTCACTAATATAGGCAAACGACTCTGTTACAATCCTATACGACTCGGGCCACCTAAGTTCCACTAAGAACTCGAGTTCCAATCAACAGTTCCCTCTAACTGTTGAAACTCACTGACTTCCACGAAGTCTTCTCTTTCTCTCTCACAAGCTTAAGTCAAAGCCTAACTCAATACTCTCTTAAGCTTCACTTAAAGCCTTGATTACAGGAAATTCACTCAAATTCCCCCTTACCCCAAAAACCAAACTTACAGATGACACAACAAGAAAACCAACGATTACCGACCGTCTGAAACAAACCTAAAACGGTCGGTGAAAACGCGGAAACGGTCGGAAATACCTTTACCGACCGTTTAGGGTCGGTAACGGACGGTCGGAATGGTCGGTAATTTAGGGTTTACCGACCGTTTTTACCGACCGTAACAATATTGGCAGAGTCAAAGTCAACCTCTAGCTTACCGACCGCTTAACGGTCGGTAAAAGTTAACAATATGAGTGTGTTGACTTTTACCGACCGCTAAGCGGTTGGTAAACTCTAGATTATCGACCGCCAAGCGGTCGGTAAAAGTCAACACACTCAGATTGTTGACTTTTACCGACCGTAAAGCGGTCGGTAAATGTGTTATACGAATTAAAAAAAACTGAAAAGCTGTCAGAAAGTTTCATGACAACTTTTCAACATTTGATAAATATATAATTTTATTTTTTACGAGGGATAAATATACAAATTAAAACAACATATTTCGTAAATCAAAACCATTAACTACTTGTATATTACATTTACAACTTTACCATAAATCACAAAAATATTTTACTCTTACAATAAATCACAAAAATTTATTCTACTTTTACAACTTTAATCTTCAACTTTCAACCTATACTTCAATCAAGAAATTCTAATGAACAAAATCTGCAAGAAAAAAACACAAAAATAAATAATGGAGTACGAAGTAGATTATTTCTACATGATTTATGGATTAAATAATGAAGTACTAAAATAAAATAAAAATCAGGAACAAAATCAGGAATAATCCTTAGACAATATAAAACGAAAAATTTTAAAAAAATTAAAAAATCAAAAATTGAAACAAAACGAACGACAATCAAATCAAAACAAATCAAAAATAAATCAAAAAATTTAAAAAATTTTAAAAAAAACCTAAAAAACGAACAACATTCAAAAATTGAAACAAAAAAAATCGACAAGTTGAAACGAAAAAAAAAACAGAAAACGAAACAAACAAAAACAAAAACCCTAGATCTAAACCAAAACTCCAAGAATATCAAAAACTAAACTTGGAAAAATCAGCAATAAAAGAAATGTAAAGAGAAAAAACCTTAGATCTGACCAAAAATAAGAAGAAAAAGATCAAAAATAAAATCGAAAAATCAAAACACCAAAAACAGAAGAAATCAAACAAATAAAGGAATCAAAATTACCAGATCTAGGTGCGTGGCTATAACACCCCAATAATTCTTCACTTTACCTGTGAAATATTAAATAAAAATACGGAGAACCATTGGCATGTCACCGCCACGTGTTAAAACGTTTAGGCTAAAATAATATTTTGCAGCGGAAATCAAATGCTAGAAATAGTTCAACCAAAGTGTTGAAATCTGAAATATAAAAACTCATTTGACAAGTTGGAACCATCAAGGCCTTTATTCGCAAATAGCGGTATAATTCATTTTCAAACATAATAAACTCGAAATATAAAATCGTTCTGTAAAGGTTCACGATGCATGACAAAATTATTTAAGTACGATCGGCTCTCACTCATCCCAACCAACCAAGGCTAGCCACCTGATTGCAAAATCCTGTAAAAGTCTGCTCCCCATAATTTCCAGTGAATAAGGATCATCACAGGTCCACAAAAGAAAAGAAAGTGTAGACGACAACAAACAACACAAAGCACACAATCAGCAAAGCTGAGTACGTACAAATACAAATAGCAAGAAAAAACGGACAGCATCTCCCTAAAAACTGGACATACCGAGTTACGACACCTGCTTAGAAACAAAAGAAAACCAACTGTGGTGTTCATAACCACTTAACAACATTATACATATACAAACAGATCCAAACTCAGACCAATATAACACTACTTATTACATACAGCTGCTCAATACAGACAATACAATCCCAAAATATCAACAACTCCTGATAACTAGATTGTACCTGCAAAATAATTTACTCGCTCCAATACATGACTCAATATATTATACTATATTAGATATGATTGAGCAATAGACAAGTTGTTCCAAATCCAGACACACGAGGTGCCACAGTTCAATCCTAGACACACTAGGTGCCACAGTTCAATTCCATGCTTCCCGTCGAAAGGCATCAAAGTTCAATAAACCAGAATGCGAACGGGCGCGACTCCGTCACCATAGTTAGATGAGATCTAAACTAACCCCATTTGGATAAAATCCATTTTAAAAAATAAATATAAAGAGACGCGTTGATCAAACGGCCCTAGGAAGGAAGCAAATAAAATCGCAACCCCGACCCTGATTGTCAATACTTTAGACGTGCACAAATCCAGAGTTTTATTGCTCATTCTAATTTATTTAACTTTAATTATAGACAACATTCACATGACTCACAAACAAGACCACAAATAACATTAAACTCTTTTTAACACTAACCGTTCCTTAATTAATAAACCTGTTGGACAAGCCAACAACCTCGTTAATAAGACTTGAATACTCTCTTTACTCATTCATACATCATGTCATGACTGAGTTAATAAAATCGCCTCATGAAGTAAGATACACTTAACTCCACTTAAATTCAACATATTATAATATATATATATATATATATATATATATAATATATATATAATATATATATAATATATATATATATATATATATAAACCAGTTAATTAATGACAAAGATTAATCAACAACTCCCAAAACCATCCTAGGAACATCCAAATTTCAAGATTCACGACTATGACTTCGATAATTACATTTCTCGTGTCTACCAAACAATTCCATGGATGATTCCTACTCATGCTTCTAAGTTTATAAACAACCACARACATACATAAGATTCAAGGATTACGCAAGTGGTACGTACCTTGAATRAAYCGAGCAACAATTCACTTTAGCACTTAGAAATCGACCTCTACGAAGTCCCCTCCTAATCATATAGCAAAATTTGAATCAACGCACTTGACATTTAATTTACAGCAATACTAAGTAGTTTTAATGTGTCTCAAAAGTTATTAAAAACATGTTTTTATTCCTCATAAAAACCCTCACCTGATTGTATGAATATATACTATAGCTCTAGCTTTAAAATCATGAAAATCTAGCTTCTCAATAAGGAATTTCGACACTTTAATTCGTTAAATAATTCTGAAAATTTCCCTTAATACAAAACCTTTGAAAACTCCAAAAACGAACATATGCATACTAGTGATACAATATATTAACCCATTGATTTTCAAGTGAAAACTCATTATTTTCAATACCAATAGCTTCAAGAATATTTATAAAAATCTGAAATTTACTTAAACTTGTAAAAGAAAAGGCCTAGGTTTTGTGTACATACATAATAGTTCGTAAATAAGTTTAATTCATTTAAAACATGATTTAGGATCTTCAAAACCCCTAAATACTCTTGAAGTTAAATCTGGAATTTATTGAAACTTGCTAAAGAGAAGGTTTAAGCTTTTACATACTCAAACAATAGTTTATAAACAATTTTTCTCATACCAAAACATGATGAAAACCCATTAAAATCTCAAAATCCACATATAATCAAATCTGAAAATTTGTTTAAAGTCTTAAAAATTCAACTTTTAATGTCATACAAATTCAAAATATCATAAAACAAGTACTAATTAATCTTTAACTCTTAAAACATGAAAATCCCCAATTTAAAGCCCTAATTTTATAATTAAACAAATCTGAAAATTTTCATTCAAATTGAAATCATCAAAACAAGTTAATAATACTAACAACATATTCAAAATAATTGTVTAAGTGATTGATTATAAACTTTAACATAAAAAGAATCAATTAAAGCATGAATTTGAAACATGGAAAAGAAGAAGAAAAAGGAAAGCAAAAATGGAAAAGGAAGAGAGGAGGACCGGCGGTGGCGAACGGCGGCAGCAGGGCGGCCACCGATGGCAGCAGCAGTGGCGCAAGGCAGGGGCGGCAGTGGGGCACGGCAAGCAGCAAACAACGCAACAACAACAGTGCGGCGGCAGCAACAACGCAGCAACCATAGTGCGGCGTCGCGGCTCCGACGGACAGTGGCACGCAGCAACAACAGCACCAGTACACAGCACCTCCCTCTCTGTCTCTCGTGTCTCTTTGTCTTGACTTTCCTCTCTCTCTTTTTTTTTTTGTTTTGAAAAACTGAATGAATGAAAGTGGCGTGAATATGGAAGGGGAGAAAAAGAGTAAAACCCTTTATAATTTAAGTATCTAGCCTAGGTTAAGTTTCAAATATTAAATTATTATTATAATTATTATTTTTTTGTTTGGGATAAAATAAAATCAAATCAAATCAAATAGATATCATGAAATATATCCTAAGCGAAAATAATAAAAATTAAATAGAATTTAAAGCGGAAATAATAAAAATTAAATAGAATTTAAATGAAATGCATCGTTTTATAAAATTATTGTTTTATATTTATACGAAAATGTAATTATAAATATCCGAAAATTACGGGAGATTACAGTGGTGGTGGTGCGCAGCGAAGGAGGAATGTGGCGGTGGTGAGTGGTGGTCCGTGGGGCAGTGAGGGGAGGTGTGTGGCGGTGGCACGCCGAAGGAGGGACGTTGGGTAGTGAGGGGAGGTGCGTGGCGGTGGTACGGTGGAGGTGTTGGAGGACAGAGAGAGTTGATGGATGAGAGAATGGAGAGGAGAGAGAGAGTTGAGGGATGAGATAACGGCTGTCTCTTATACACATCTAGATGTGTATAAGAGACAGATGGAGAGGAGAGAGAGAGAGTTGAGGGATGAGATAATGGAGAGGAGAGAGAATGGGGAATATGAGAGGATAAGAAAGGATATGAGGAGAGAGAATATAAGTGTATAATAGTGGTAATACTTCATATAAGAGGTAAGAGGTGAGAGAGAGTTGGTCGGTTAAGAGTAATTGGGATTTTTTAAATTTTTTTAAATGTATTTACCGACCGTCTACGGTCGGTAATTCCACGTAGGCGGTCGGTAAATTTGTATCCAAGTCAAAAAAATATTTGACCATATTACCGACCGTTCAACGGTCGGTAAATTTGTAAAAACGGTCGGTAAATTGCGTCCTATCGAAAACGGTCGGTAATATGACGTTTTCCGACCATTTTTGCGACGGTCGGTAAAATCCGTCGTTAATAACGCAGATTCTTGTTGTGTGATTCAAACTCTTAGATAGGAACTTGGTTTAGGAACAAGGAACAAATGACTTAGATTAAAATTTAGAAAATTCTATTTACGATCTCAATGAATTGCTTTTAGTCAGATGTATCTTTTCATAAACTTGAAGCATGATTTATAGTTTTCAAAATCTTTTTCTCCAAGAAAAGTAACTGTGTTCCACTACTCCACCACTTACCCATGATCCCACCAACACTTACAGTGTTCCTGAAATCAATTAACTAAGTCCAACTTCTATCCACTACCCAAGTTTATGGTCAGTAGATAGAAAGTGGGAATTTAATTTGTTTTAAGATATTTTCCAAAACATTTATTAAACTTTGATAAATAAATATCCTTTGATAAAGAAAATCTTTTGTAAAGATAAAATTATATTTAAACTCATAAATAAATTTTATCTTAACTAATCAATTTTAAATCTCACAAATTAAATACTTATTACGTGAAGTGGAGATATAAAAATATAACCTAGTTCCAACTCGTTCCAATTAATTGGACCTCATTCCATTGGAACTCGTTTCATTGGACCTAGTTATTATATTATCATATTAAACCTAGTTACTAGTTCCTTTCATATTGAACCTTGTTCCTTTAATAAATCAAACTAATATCAAAYTCATGCTACTTGATTGATCTGCAATACTCTTGACTTGCATCCTTGTTTGTCTGACATGATTTTTTGAACTTGTCGAATACTCCTTCAACAACTTCTCCACAATTAATCATGACCTTAACACACTTAGAAACACAAGATTAAATTGTTTACCTTCTTTGGTATAATATGTCATCATCAAAACATAGGGTCAACAAATGCCATAAATAAGTGACTGTTTGCGAAAAACTGCCATTAAAGACTCATTTTTTTTACCGCTGTCACCCGACGTTGACCCGTAACTTTCCGGCCAAAATAAACACGTGTTGCTCACGTGATTCCCTTTTTTGCTTTTCTTCTTCTTTTCCTCCTATTTTCACCCCATTTCTGCCCCCATCTCTGCTCACCTTCTTCGTTCTCCCTCCCTCAACCACACAACCACCCTCCATAGCCATCCTCCAGTTCAATTCGCTCCTCCTCCCTGTTGCATCTATCTTTCATTCGACTCTCTCTCATATCAATCGTCATTCTCAATCACATCTCACACAAACACTYAAATTCCTCACATTAATCCACCAAAATCTCTTTTATTTTTCGATTTTAACCCAAATTTGTGGATTTTCTCACGAAATTTAGGATTTTTGGGGTATTTTTAGTTCAAAAATTCTAGGGTTTGTGGGTTTCTTTTGTGCGAATTTTTGCTGAGTTTTTGGCTTGAAACTTTGAGGGTTTTAAGGAGTTTCTTTTGGGGGAGTTTTCTGGGTTATTAGGCACGAAATTTTGGAAGATTTAGGGAGATTTTGATTCGAATTTTAGGGGTTTTTGGGAGTTTTTTTGATTCAAAATTTTTGGGGTTTAGGGTGCACTTGAGGTGGTGGTTGTGGCTCAAGTGAGTGAGGGAGAGGGACGAAGAGGAGCAACGAACAAGAGAACACAAGGATAAAGAAGAAGCTAAGGGTGAATTGGCGAGTAGGTGGCGATGGAGGGCGTCTATGTTGATCGAGAGGAGAGAGAAAGTGATGGTGGTAGATGAAGGTGGGTGTTGATAATGGAGGAGAGAGAGATGATGGGGATTGAGGGAGATAGGGTGCACATAGGGGAAAAAAAGAAAGTAATTAGCAAAAAAACAAGTCAAACGCCGCAATATGCCCTTCAATGTTGGAATATTCTAAGTCAACGCCGGAATAGTGGCAATGGCAGTGGTCAACAAAAAAAAACCCAAAGTAATGACATTTATGGACAATTTCTTGAAATCGTGGCAGTATTCCGTCAAAAGTGAGTTTTTTATGACATTTATAGACAAATTTTCCTAAATTTATCAATTCTTTTTTCAATGATCTAACGCGAGTTATTTTATTTTAAACTTTGTCAAAATATATATGAGTTTTATAAGCTAAATTACGAGAGGTAATAATCTTATAAGATTTTACACCTTGCACATAGAAGCTATTTTTATATAAACATATATTTTTACTATATTCTATATATTGGTTGACGTTCCCTATTTTTCTATGAATCTTTCAATTACGATTCTTTCTTAACATGCAAATCACCTGTCGTTTTACTTTATTTTTTTAGGGGAAAACTGCAAATGATTTTATTTAATAATAGATAAAGTGTCCTGCAATACACACGAAACAATTTCTTAGCTTTTCTTAGCTTTTCTTAGCTAATAAAGCTAGAAAAAAACCTCTAATTTCTTTGTTTGTATTCTGCCAAAAAAAAAAAAAGGAAGCAATTTCATCAGGGATACAAGACTCTCACAATTGTTGATGACCAAAAGGAACCTGTCATCTAATAAATTTCAAATTGGCTCTTTCGCCAAATTTTTAAATCGTAACTCATTACGTGCAACAAATCATTTTGTACGCATAATTCGGGCAATGTGTTTTGGTGTTAATTCCATCTTTACAATGACTTGTATGCTACAGGCCTACAACTGATCTAAATTATAAGAACCAACTGATCTAATTATGAAGTCATGAAGACATCAACTAGCATTGAACTCTCGAACATGCAACAACACTTTGTAAGATATTATTATGCACATCACAAATTCACATTACTTATTAGGTAGAAATTCTTTAAAAACTGTATACATATGTTGCTTTACAGGAAGAGAGCAAATTATTATCTGAGAACCGGAAGAGCAATAGCGATGACAGTGTTACGACACCAGTATTGCTGGACACCCAAGGAGGAGAAGGAAATTGGTGGAAGGGGGTGGAGGACTCCAAAGAAGCCAAAGAGCAAATCCTGTATGCCTTGCCTATGGTGCTAACGAACGTGTGCTACTATCTTATCCCAGTGGTCTCTGTTATGTTTGCGGGTCATCTTGGCCAGCTTCAGCTTGCTGGTTCCACTCTTGCAAATTCCTGGGCTTATGTTACTGGTTTTGCATTTATGGTTGGTAAACACTAAACACACTACTCTTTCTTTTCCGCTTTTATTACAGTTGTTTCCTACGGACATATCAGAGTTGTAGATCTACTAATCTTATGAAACACTTTTAATTCTACCAACTCTTAATTATCATGTAACCAGAATTGATACGATTGCCATTTCTCTAAAGCCCCTTGGTTCGCTGTTAACTAATAGTCACTGTTATATGTGATTGTAGCTCGGTCTTAGTGGTGCACTTGAGACACTATGTGGGCAAGGGTTCGGAGCAAAATTATACATGAAGATGGGGATTTATCTACAAGCGTCATGCATAATATCACTCTTTTTCTCAGTAACCATATCCGTTATATGGTGGTTTACCGAACCCATTTTGGTTACCCTTGGCCAGAACCGTGAAATTGCTAAAGAGGCAGCGACCTTCCTTAGATATCTAATTCCAGGAATTTTTGCCTTCGGTACCATCCAAAACATCTTGAGGTACCTCCAAACACAATCCGTTGTTTGGCCCACTGTTTACTGCTCCCTCGGACCTTTGCTCTTGCACTTTGGACTAAACTATATATTGGTTCACTACACCCCCCTTGGAATTAGTGGCACAGCATTGGCCATTTCCATCACATTTTGGATTTCCGCCATAATGTTGGCTCTATATGTGAGATATAGTAAAGATTGTGAGTATACCTGGTCCGGTTTCTCCAAGGAATCATTTCATCATGTCATGGGCAACTTGAAACTGGCATTACCTTCTGCTGCTATGGTATGGTAGGTCATACAACTAATCCTTTTCTTCTTAGTTTGTCCTTGCCATCAGCTGATTAACTTGACTTATGCCGCAGTTTAGAATACTGGGCCTTTGAAATCTTGGTGTTGTTCGCTGGCCTGTTTCCAAACTCAAGAGTAACCACTTCTTTGATTGCGATGTGGTAAGAACAATTTCAATTGGTGATATCCTTTCCCATCATCATAGCATAGCATGATCACTACTAGATAATCTGTGTGTGTGTGATCACCAATCTAATCTCTTCTTGCCAGTGTTAATACAGAGGCAACTGCTTTCAATTTTACATACGGTTTGAGTGCTGCAGCAAGGTAGTTCCATACTTTAACGTTACATTATAGCAAACATCTCTCTTTTTCTTAATATGAATGTTATTATCTCTGATTTTTTAAAATGTGACAGTACAAGGGTTTCGAATGAGCTTGGAGCTGGGAGACCAGATAAAGCGAAGCATGCAATGGGTGTTACATTGAAGCTCTCAGTCCTCCTAACATCAATTATACTTCTTGGTCTAGGTTTCGGGCATGATGTTTGGGCAGGCTTCTTCAGTGGAAGTACTGATATAATGCATTCTTTTGCTTCCATGACACCTTTTGTTTGTCTTTCATTATTTCTAGACTCAATTCAAGGCATTTTATCAGGTACGACAAATCGACAATCACCAAAGTCTTCTCAAACTCTCTTAAATTAAGTTTCCATATCGAAGTTCATTCTCTTGCCTTCGATGTACTTATTTGTTGTTTTCTACACTGGTTCTTGGCCAATGAATAGGGGTTTGTAGGGGCTGTGGTTGGCAACATTTGGCTGTTTACATAAATTTGGCGGCATTTTACCTCATCGGCACACCCATTGCATGCTTACTTGCTTTCAAGTACAATCTATCTGCCAAGGTAAAAATTCTTTTCAATTTGCATTTATTACATTATTAAAGATCTTACACTAATTCTGTTTTTTACATTTGGGAAACTAACTATTGATGATTTAGGGACTTTGGATTGGCTTAATATGTGGCCTTGCGGCGCAAAATGTTTCTCTTTGGCTAGTTACTCGATTTCACAAGTGGAACACAATAGGACTTTCAACATAGAATGGCTTCAGTTTGATTAAAGTACATATGCTATCATGCTATACAATGTAATATATGCAGAACTGTAGAAGATGTGAATTGTTTGGTTGCCTAGTAATAAAGTCGTTCTCCCTCTGCGCCCAAATCTTTTGTTACATGCAGAGTTGGCATATAAGTCAATGTATAAGTGTTGGGATGGCAAATTTAATTTGAAGGGTTAGAACTTAGAAGTTACTTAACAAGAAAATGTAGTAGTGAGCCAATGTAGTATATAATTTAGTATAACTTTTGTCATGGTAGATGGTTGGTACTTTCTTGAAAGTTGAAACATGCCTTTATTTTTTAATTTTGTTGTTAAAAATTATTGTATAAACTCTTGTGAATTTAAAGTATAATATGCATTTTTTTGGAAATAAAATATATATTGTATTTAATCTTATTCTGTGCTAAATGTGATTTTATCATTTATAAACTTATCTGATTTTAAATTTGTATATATGTCATGTTTTTAACTTTTTAATTATGATTTATAATTAAATTTTTATGAAGGTAATTAAACATTGTTAGATCCCATTTTAGGTAATTTTTAGCATTGTTAGGAGGAAAATAGATCAATAAAAAAAACAAAAAAAACTTTTACAGCTCTGTAGCAATGTAGCATAAAGCAACAATATAGAAAAGTCATTGTTGCCTCAAGTGAAAATTTCTCAACAATGTGCCACTTACTGCAAAAAGAACATGATCATTTAGAGGAGAGTACAAACCTGAACCTTCGCAAAGTCAACCAAGATTATTTTGGAAGTTTTAAATTTTCATGCCTGTCCATTTATTCTTCATACAAACCTGAAAATCAGAAGATTGTAATAAGTATAACAATTTGCATTTCTTAAAAAAACATATTGTGGTTAGAAAATGTTATTTAGACTCTTCATTTTACCTCAAGTACCCGTGTCAAATCCTCAATACTCAAGATAGGAATGCACTCTTTGACACTTCATTTTGGGTCTCCATGGATAACTTTCACAATGTAACTTGGTCAGACACTAGTAAGTGAGTATTCACACATGAAACTACCACTCCCACCTTACAAACCAATCAGACAAAATACTTTCACATGGAAAGATGTTTTGCTTCTTTACTGGAGAAGGTGAGGACAAGGAGAAACAATGTAGCTTTTGTTCTGGTTTCCTAAAGAGCAAAAGAGTACTTTCGTGGAATACAAGGTATCCATCGACAGAAAATTATGTTAACTTTACTATAGTATTTACACTTGTAAACATAAAAGGGTAACTGATGTATGGTGCACAAAAATGTTATTAGTACTCCAAGCTGTTACCTTCTTACTATTGTGCACCTGCAACAAGCAGATTAGCATATGATCATTTGTGTTGAGTCGACCAAAACATTTGTACTCCACAAGCTGTTACCTCCTTCCTTAAGGATGTGGGCTTTCTGCTAAACAATCAAAGAAAGTGCAGAGCTAGGTAAGAAAGTAAGATGATACATTAACAAATGAATGAAATGAAAATAAGGAAGATTTACAAATGAAACAACCAGAAGAGTTCCCTATTATGGCATGAAAACAAACTCTTTCAGAGTTCCATCAGACAGCCAAACTCCCACTCTTGAGTCTTGAAGGTTTCTCCTTTAAGTCAAGACTTGCTTGGAGTAACATTATCGTTTCACCTCAAAAACTATAAGCATGTAAGAAGACGAACAGCAGTCTCAGACTAATTATAACTTTATAAGGAGGAAAAGGTAAAGCATAAGACACCTTCCAGCCCAAGGAATGTTAATGCACAACCATAGAAGTAGATATATCCAGCATAATGCAAGGGAATACAATAACCTCCTCAATTAAGGATTTGTGATCTGGCACATTGTTCTGGGTTGGATCTTGGATCAGATTCATGATCTGTAACTTCTGAATGCAACAAAATAGTGGCAATTGACAATACAACCTCCCTAATTAACGCTGTTGGAAAATTTATGATCTCTTTGATGATAGAAGAGAGAATAATTACGGCAAGCAAGGAGTTTCATGAATTGCTAAACATATTTCATATCAAGACTCCACAAGCAACCATGCATTATCTGCAGCATATAATCAGAAAGGACTCTGAGTAAGCTTCTTCTTTATCCATTTATTGGCTATCTGACATTTTGATCGATCAAGCAGCTGCTAATTACCTTTTTCATATCTTGTAATAGACCGAGGTATCTAAGAGGGTCAAGCACTTTTTCAAGCATACATGAAAAAGGAAAAGACACCCTAAACCAAGGGAAGTCAACATTACTTCAATTAATGGGAGTAGCAACAAGGGAAGTCATGTGATCTTTTGGGGAGAAATGTTAGCAAGTTCCTTTATGTTTTATGTGTATCCAATTTAGGGAATGATTTGGGGGTTGTAGTAGTATATATTGTGAGTGTTGTTAGTTTAGAAATCATCCAGAAAAATGAAATGAGTCTTTGGCTTTGGAGATTAGTAGCCTCAAGCTACCTTGGAGATTCATAACCTCAAGTTATGCTTATCATCTTTTCTTGTAATTTTCGCATTAATTAATCAAAATAATCTCTTCTTCATTTTAACTCTATTCAGTGACTGCAATATTATTTGAGTAAGTAAGTTCATCACATATCTCTACTTAATCTCAATACCTAGTTGCAATTAGATTCAATGAGGGCATGGGCTTGTAATAGGTTCAGATGCCTTGGCAAGCACTTTGCAAAACTCAGAAATACTGTAGAATAGCTAATATTATCACCCAGTTTGAAAAGTTATGGGACGAGCCTCCAAGACCTCGCCAGATATTTGTTTTTGAGACAAAATTTAATTTATTTCGCATTTTGTTCTGATCATGCATCAGCATTTCACCAGATCTGTGTTCAAGTGCATAATCATCCCCTATGAAACAAATGCTTTCTCCCTCCCAAAAATCAATGAAGTAAACGATATGCTGCTGAAAAAAATGACTAATTTCCATGCTTAACAAAACATGAAATACTATAGACAAATGATTTCAGACATCAACTCAAAAATCACGAGCATGCAACAATCAATCAATCAAAGGCTCAAAGCCTTAATCCCATAAGTGGGGTCGGCTAACCTGAAAAAAAAAAATGTAAGTATAACATACGATAAACTCATGTAACTGTTGATATGTATATGAAGAGTGTCTTGAAATTTTCCCTAAAAGCACCATTCACAATAGTACATAATTATGGTCTACTCATACAAGTGCTATCTTATAAGTTATAATGTGATGGATTTATGGGTCAGAATTATTAAATAAAACAAAATTTTGGACAGCTCTCTGTTTACGCATGACAAAGCAGACAAAATCTGATAAAAGTTCCCATTTAATACCTGGAGATCATCAGGAATTCTGAACAGTACTCTTCTTACATCTGGTGCAATGTTTGCAACATCAACCAAGCAAGCTTATTGGCTTCTTCCTCAGTAATCTCGATAGAGAACTCCTGTTCCAATGCCATGACAAGCTCCACTTTTCGAAAGCTCGCCTACCATAGAACCTTTTGAAAACTAGCTGTTTTGATTACCTGTAAGAAGGAGATAGATGCATATAGTTAATATCAGTTACTTATGTGAAGTTAGTTTTACCAAATAGTCACTTGAACACATAAAGCAGGCAACTAACTCATACACATATCACAAGCAAACACATAATTCGGGTAATAAAGCTGTCCTTGTATTCTAGTAAAATAGGATCTAATAATTATCCAGAGGAAAGTGTAAAGATTCTGACTATTACGAATAGCTCATATTAGAGCTCTCTAATGGAACTGAGGTACCTAAGCAGCATCAGTTTTGCTAAATTCGCAGACCAAGCCACTGACTCAATATATTATCTGGTCATCAGTGATACCTACCAAGCTGCACAGTCACTGTATAGTGTAGCCATTCAAAACGAGTAAGTTCAGTAGATTACCAATTTCTCAAAGAAGGCTGAAGTCTAATATGCCTCAGAATGGAACTCGTTATACACTGCATCATCTGCAAAAAAAAAAATTAAAAGAATCGTCCCAAAACATCTAGCCAGGTTAGATTGCAACAGTATCTCTATACCTAACCTAGTAAGGAGGAAAGAGAGAAAGACAATTGGTAGTTGATAATAAAGCATTGTAATTTGTAGCAATGTTTATGTTTATGTTATTTAAAAGTGACATGAGAATCACTGCTCATTACAAAAAACATCACTTCATTAGTCATCATAAAACCCATCCTTCCGACAAATCAATGGCACCAGAGCATCCATACAATAATAAAGTTATAAATATAAATTAGATGTAAATGCCTAAATGGTGAATTCTAAACAAAGAAAATCTAACAATACATAATTCATTGTCTAGGTACAAAAAAGAGACTCCGAGCTTAATCATAAGCTGGCATGAGAGAACAAAATTAAGACATCGATAAATCCTCAACTCAATGGACTTAAAACTAAAAACGATGTCTTCAAAGAATATCCTCAATCATGTCCACATTAAAGTTGGCCAAACCAGTACTATCTGGTACTTAGTTAGCAACTAGATTACAACAAAGGGGAAGAAATGCGCCAGCTCTTTCGAGCAGGTGTGTTAGAGATGATACTAGGATGGGTAGGCTGAGGTAATATAAAAGTGAAAGATGCCTCCCATCAGGATGAGAGTGTTGGATGGGTGGGAGAGTTGGGTTTAGGAGCAGTACTAATAAGTTGATTTTGGTAGAGAGTATCAAGCTCGCGGAAGTAAGGGCAGTCAGAAGATTGTTTAGTGCCATTGCCAGTTAACCTCCTATAATACTTGTTTACATTTTCCCACTTTTCTTTGCATTTCTTCCAACTCCGAATAAATCCCATAGAAGCCATACC
The DNA here is from genome assembly GCA_008642245.1 of Bassia scoparia. Classification (NCBI taxonomy): domain Eukaryota; kingdom Viridiplantae; phylum Streptophyta; class Magnoliopsida; order Caryophyllales; family Amaranthaceae; genus Bassia; species Bassia scoparia. The sequence goes on from SNQN01000449.1 coordinate 60,545, forward strand.
AGCAGAAACATGTTCCCACGCAGGAGTTTTGGCACCCGGAGTACGAAACATGTGATCCAGGGCAGCTCGGAGAGTGATGAGTGCTTGGACTTCAGATGTGGGCCACTTTGCAGTGTTGTCAGGATCCAATTTTTCTAACTGTAAGCTACGAGGGTCCTCAGTAAAAACCCCGGGCAGAGATAAGGGGTGAGGAAGTTGAATATCCGGCACCCCAAAGTCAGCATCACCAAGAGCATTGCGAAGGTAGGAAATAAGAGCAAGGCTACGAGCAGCCTGCTGGGAGCGCAAGTGTTGGTCTTTTTGGAGGCGATCCATTTCCTCACGACGCCAAGCTTCCTCTCTCAGAATCCTCTCCCTCTCCCTGGTTTGTAGAACGTTCATCAGCTGCTGGTGCATCTGCTCTTGCTTGTCAAGGACTTTCGCCATCAAATCTTGTAAGTAAGACTCCATCTCCCTCCTCCTTTTTTTCCTCGGCTTAACATCATTTGAACTAGGATCCTGCTCCTCCTCCAAGGAATCATCACTGCAATCCGACGAGGAACTGAATTCAACACACAAACACACTAAGTCACTAAACTAATACAAGCATATAAAAGCGTAATAAATGCAAAACAAATTTGACTTAAATGTCGAACACATTAAACAAAACCCTCAAACGATCATCAACAGTTGAGCACTACCCATTTCGCAGTTCTCAATTGAAAGAAACAGTAAATCAATGTCCAACTAATCCACAACTTCCAAACTAACATGGCTAATGAATCTTGTGCATTTTTCATGTTGCAATGGCTCAGTAATACCAATTCCAGTAACAGGCAATACTAATTCTATGATAATCAAATAAAAAATCAACTTTACAGCAAATGCAATGGACTTACATATTCAGCTAATTTTAATTACTGTATTATTTGGATAACATTTAAATTGTTCAGAACTTTTAGCAATAAAAAACCCAAAATTAAAAAAAAAAGAAGTCAAAAACTGCTAACAGTAATTGTAATTTACAGTCATTGACAAAACGGTAAGTAATTGAAATCGAGTAATAATTATAAAAAGAAAAGACCTGAAAGAGCAGAAAGCGAGTTGAGAGATATGGGAGGCGAAATGGGCGTCCATTTGAGACTTGAGCTTGAAGAGCTCGTCATCTTCTTCAGTGGTGGGATGATCCGACGAGTGACAAATCCGGGCGTTGGATCTGATGGGTCGGAGCTTCTGGGGCCCACTGGAGGACACCATTGGTGGTTGCGACGGCGGCTGTTGCGGCGGTTGGAGTTGTGGTTCGGGGAAGGGGGTCAGCTCCGCGGGGAAACAGCCGCCGCTGAACATTTCTTCCATTTTGAAGCTGCGGCGGCGAGTGTAGCCTGTGTAGGTGGTGAGTGTGGTGTGGGCGAGAGTTAGTTGGTGGTTGGAGAGTTGTAATGGCAAATTAGCAATAGTGAAATAGTGTTGGTTAGGTTGTGGAGTGAATGGTAATTTGGTAAATGGAGATGGTCAATTGCGGTCAAACGATGATTTATGCATCCCCAAATGATTTTGATAACAAGTTTCATGTTTGTAACAATTGTAAGGGTCCCTTTATCTTAATTGAACTGGAACAGAGCTGAACTGAATTGATGATGTGTTGATTAGATACATGATTTTTCCCCCTCATTCTCTCGTCGTTTTGCATGATTTTGGTCTTCTTAAGGCCCTCTTTGCTACTAAAATTGTTTGTTTAGTGTTTTGATTAGTTTCAGGTTCTATTCATGTTTTTCGATGATTTTGGGACATTTGAGAGCACTACGGAGTATTAAGGAAGTAGCATGGAGCTTGGATTGAAGCGACGAAGGAATATGACTGTCGCAAAGCATCAATATTAACACATGTCCACTCTTTTGGCCATAACTCAAGTTTGGCACATCGGATTGATGCGATTCTAATTGGGTTGGAAACTAGACTTAAAGATCTTCGAAACAATAGGTCATATGCTCATATTAGATTCCTAAAACTCAACATATAGCTCTCGCAAGATGGACCGGTGAAACTGCCGTGATAGTATCATAAACCGATCGGTTTGGGATCGAATTTGGCTGGTTCTTCTTGGCTTCTTTCGGCTTTTAAATGCAAGGATATTATTGTAAATCAACTATCTCTTTTATCTTAGGGAATTAGTAGTATTTAAAGCGAGAAATCCTAGCTAGTTTGTCAAACTAACCTTTTCATATTATTAGATTATTTTCAGAAATCAATTATGTATTCTCTGAAGAACCCTAGTTTTCTAGTTTTCAATATATTTTGCAATTCAATAAAGTTCATCAATTTGTTCTTCAATTCCTTTGGTACTTTCGATAATTATTCATCCTCTAATCTCTTTTATTATTGCTTTTAATTTATTATGTTTTTAATCATGTTTTCCCCAATCTCTATTGTTAGGTTTAACTCAATTATGCGTGAGTAGTTTAATTTCTAGGGTGATTGGGGATTTATAGCAATATGATTAGCGTAATTTTGGTTTGATGCAATTCTTGACTTGGCAATTAATCAAATTCCTATTAGATTGTTCTTCATGTTAATCAATTTCGTAGGGCTCGACTTAATTCCTTAATTTGTTTAGTCACGAGTCTCTAGATCTAGTGATTGAGATTTAGCACAAGATCAACATCAACAAGTAGAACGAGACTATCCTAGGTTGAGAGATACGGTTAGGAGTAGTTCTATGGTTCATTCGATTCGAGAGAACTTTGACCCTATTTTGATTGTGTCTTGTTATGAATTGTTGATGCCAATTTGTTGCTAATTACTGCTATAGTGAACCATAGCCTTAGATTCAGTCGTCATATAGTTTAATCCTCTTAATTAATCGTTTTTGTTAGTCTTAGCTTACTACAAACAACATTCAAAGGACCTTTTATTAGTTTAGATGCTTATATTCAATTAATTGATACTTGTTGCTTCTTCGTAGATTCGACACTGTTACCACTAGCTATATAGTTAGTCTTAATAGGTTATTTTTTATAGGTATGCGACAAGCCTGTCAAATTTTGGCGTCGTTGCCGGGGAAGCGGCATTGTTTTATTGATTAATTGTTTGAGTCTAAGCTATTTTTCTTTTGTTTTCATCCTAAAAAACAATTCGTTGTTCTTCGGGATAGTACTTACGGTCGTTGCAATTTTCTTTAGTTTATGTGCAAGAACTCTAGGTCTGGGGATTTGATTCCATACGATCCCGAGGTGGAGCTAACGTATCATAAGCGAAAGAACATCGCTGGGGGACTTGAATTTTCGGAGTCCTCTCATTCGCAGCAATATTCGAATCCTTTGTTCGAAGTAATTTGCGAAGAGGAGGAGGTTCATCCAGCAAGCAACGAACTTACTCATTTTGACTTTGAGGAGATGGCAGCACAAGAACGCACTCTCATAGACTACTCTAAACCAAGCCAGAATGAGATTCCGTAAGGTTTCGCAATGCCCGAGCTTGAGGCATCGAATTTTGAACTCAAGCCTGCATTGCTGAATATGGTTGAGTGCAATCAATTTGGAGGAAGTGCACTCAAAGATCCTAGTTTGCACATCTCTAACTTCCTTCAATATTGCGCAACTGTTAAGCAGGTTGGAGTCGAGCAGGATCAGATTCGTGTCATTCTATTTCCATTCTCATTGCGCAATAAGGCACGATTGTGGCTGAATGCTCTTGATCTAGCTACTCATAGAACTTGGGGTCAGTTGGTTCTCGCTTTCTTCAAAAAGTGTTATCCTCCTGAGAAGACTACACAATTGAGAAGTCAAATTACTAATTTCATGCAGTCTAGTGATGAGACTTTACATGAAGCATGGGCCCGCTACAAGGACTTGCACCGATTATGTACCCATCATGGTTTGGAGAAGTGGTTGTTAGTCTAGACATTTTATAATGGCTTGAACTAACAATGAATCTCGTATCATTCTTGATTCAACAACTAATGGGAGGTTCATGAAGTAAGTACTCAATGTTGGTTGGAATTTGATCGAGGAGATGCCAATCATAATGCACAATGTGGCAATCCTCGAGGTGTAGTGAAGAAAGGTGGGAAACATGAGGTTGATCAAATCGCATTGTTGGCAACTCAAGTGGCTGCTATGAGCCAGAAACTGGATGGTATTCAAGTCGGGCAAGTCAATCAACCTGTCTCTATTGCAGTTGTATCATGGCCGAATGAGATCCGTTGTGATAATTTTGGTTCAATGGGACACCTAGCTCATTGGTGTCAAAGTTCAATGGAGCAAGTGAACGCGTTTCAGACGTATCGTAACAATAATCCGTACTCTAATACTTACAAGTTACAATGAGGCATGAGAAATCATCTGTATATGTCTGTTGAGGTGATTTTGCACTTCACCAACAAGTCAACCGCCCAATATTGTTTTTAGTTCGGTAGGGGGCTGCTCCTCTAGTTACTGATTATATACATAACCTCGCTAACGTAAAATGGCTCCCAAATAGTAGAGTTAATCAAGAAGATGAATGCATAAGGAAATGACCTTGTTGTGGAATAAGTCTGAAGTGTAAAACAAACAAAGATGAATAGAAACGAAAACCATCCATTCTATACATAAGGATAAGTATTAGACTACAATTGTATTACAAGGAATGATGATTACCTCCATGTTCACACAATTGGGATGAAAACGAGCAAAATACTGATCCATTGATGGATGAACTACACTATGCTATGCTAAGCTATGCTAAACTATACTTGGCTACTAAGCCAAGTGTGGCTAAGAGAAGCTAAATGCCAAAAGAAGATAGATTGATGTTGTTGTTGTCTTTGTTGTTTTGTTCTCTGATCCGACTACGTCTATTTATAAGCCTCCAAAGTGAATATCGTGGGTGGAAGTTATTCTTCTTGACGGTTCCTTGCCGCCTCTTTTCATATTTCAAATCCTCATGCTTCCCTCCAAATCCTGCTATCGCTTGTATCTCATGGGTCGTCCATTATTGGGCTTTATCCGAGTGGGCCACTTCCATCATAACTCCCTCTATCGCTTTCGTCATATCTCCAGATGACAATTACTTAAGAAATGTCGCACATCACCAGTCTCTCTACTGCTTCGATCATCGCTAGTCACTTACTTCATTGGTCAAACTCCTTCAACTTAGTCAACGAAAGTAAACATAATATTTTTAATCCGTAACAATGTCTCATGAGGGTACGAATGTGTTGAACCCTCCATTTGTTCAGCAACAGTAACATCATCGCCATCAGCAATATCAGCCTCGCTATCAGTCACCTCATCAAAAACAACAGTACAATAAGTACAATCCGCCACAGCAGCACCAATCTCCAATTGTCGATCCTGCAGTTACTGAATTAAAGAATATGATGATACAACAGCAAAAATTCATGATGCAAATGTAGGATACGTTTGGTTCGATGTTTGGGACGATGCAGGACAAGATCGGTTCGATGCAAAAGGATATTCAATCATTGAATGTGCATACAAAACAATTGGATATACAAGTAGTTTAATCGGTCGCTTCTAATGCACAAAGGCAACAAGGAGTTCTTCCATCACAACTCATTCAACCTATCAAAAGTGGTAATGACATCGCACTATGTAGTGGCACTATTTATGATAGGGCATCAATGCCCAAGGATAAGGTCGTGAAGGAGAGCGAGGAAGTTGATGTTGTAGAGTCCAATGATGCTAAGGAGGGCGAAGCTCAAAAGGAAGAAGATGAGGTAGTGAAAGCGCCTCCTATCTTGTACCTCCTATTAGGCTACCTTTCCTTGCTCGAGCGACAATGCACAAGTTAGATCCTAATCATCGTAAGTTCATTGAGGTTGTGCAATGATTAAGGGTAATRGACCCTTTTCATGAGTTGATAACTCAAGTTCCTTCCTATTCTAAATTTTTGAAAGATATATTGATTGGGAAAAAGGCATTCAATGATGTGGAGATTATAGCTTTTACTGAAGAATGTAGTGCGATTTTGCAAAATCAGTTTCCACTAAAATTGACAAATCCTAGGAGTTTTTCACTTCCATGTAATGCCATTTGTCTTTTGAAAGCTTTGTGTGATTTAGGGGTTGGTGTTAGTGTCATGCCTTATTCTGTGTACAAAAAGTTAGATATGGGAACTCTTAAACGTACTAATATTACCTTACAAATGGTTGATCGTTCTATGAAACGCCCTTTAGGTGTCTTAGAGAATGTTCCAGTTAAAGTAGGTAAATTCTTTATCCCTGTCGACTATGTTGTGCTTAATATGGTTGAGGACTTACATGTACCTATAGTCATAGGTAGACCTTTTTCGAGATCCTCTGGAGGCCATTCTTTGTTCAAAGTATTTTGCAAGTGAAGGTGAAGTTGGAAAGAACACTACGACTTGTGAGTTCCATGTGGAGAACAAGGAGATGCATGCTTGACAATTCACGACTTAAACTCTTTCCTACAATGTTAAAGTCGAATGTCGATGAGAGTGGTTATGTGGAGGAAATGAATGTGAAGCATGAAAAGTTTAAGGTCCAAAAGCCACATCTCGTTTTACGCCATAGAGATGATATAGTTGGCCTTATGAGGATTTTATATCTTCAAAAGCCAGGCCACCTCCTGTCGGTTGATCATAATCAAGGTAATTTATGAGGCTCGCAACATTAAATCAAGCGCTTTGCGGGAGCCAACCCGTAATTTATTTCTTTTTAGAGTAGTATGTTAGCTTAGGAGTAGCTTAGTGTAGTTGCTTTGGTGAAAGAGTGAGAGGGATCAACATGTATGTGGCTAAGTGTGCAGGAAAATAATTAAAGAAGTAAAGATCGGGGTATGATAGTGTAGACACCTAAATGTGTCTCCCCAAATGAGTAATCGATGATGAAACATACCACGTTTCGTGATCGATTTGATTCTGAAAAGACGCAGCTGAACTCGTAAAAAAGCTCGAAATATGTGAAGTCATGCTCGAAATCATGAGGCAAGGGTCAAATAAGAGGCAAAAAGTATTTTCTTTTATTTATTCTAATTATTTTCTATTTTTGGAATTTTCTTTTTAACTTTAGGATTTTTTTAAAATAATTTTTCCTGGTGATTTTCATAATTTCCACTTTTCATTGCATTCTTCTCATTTTTCTGAGTTCACCAATATTTTTAGATTATTTTTCTGAATTTTCTATGATTTTTTATGAATTTTACAATATTTACAACATTTTTATAATATAAAAAAAAATCAAAAAAAATACAAAAAAATTCTGAATTTTTCTAAATAATTCTAGATCTTTCTTCGCTTCTTCTCCAAGCAATGAACCTAGACATCTTACGGAAGATTTGGCGAAAAGAAATAAAAAAAAGGGAAACAAAGGAGCGTATATACGCTGGAGCCAGCGTATATACGCTTCCTGTAGCGTATATACGCTGCTTGGAGCGTATATACGCTCCCTTTTCCACCTCGTATGTCTATAAATACGACCCTCGGCCACATTTTCGGGCAAAACCTTTCACACGTTACGAAGCTCCTTATACGTGCTTATTCTCCTTCACTCTCACTCATACTCTCTTTTCACCACAAATACATATAAAATACGAGTTCTTGCGTTCTTTTCAAATCATATTGACGAGCGAAATCAAGGTATAACTCTGAGGTTACTCACCCAAAACCTTCATTTCGCATTCTTTTAACTTGATTAATAATTGTTACGAGTTCTATTTCAATTAATAAAATGTAGAAACCCACTTTTAAATTGTTTTCATGTAAATACGTAGGACTATTAACCACTTATTCGTTGTTGTCATCTTTAATTTCATCTTTGTTTTTAATCTTGTTATTATCATTATTAACTGTATTATTTGTTATTATTATTATTGCGAAGTCTTAATAATCTAACATTTGTTCTATCCTTTGTCTTAATTGCGATTCAAGGTAGGGATTTGTGTGTGTGTGTGTATATATATATATATATATCTCTCTCTCTCTCTATATATATATATATATATATATATATATATATATATGGTTATTATTATTTCTTGTATATATATTTTTAATCATCTTTGATATTTGTTTAAATAAGATCGGAATTTAATTGCTTGTCACATTAAAGTCAGATAATTATGGACAACCGATTTTCTAGGCTCCTCGTTAATATTGACTAACAACAAAGTGATCGCCTTATCCATTGTAGAAGTCATTGTTTGTATAATAACAACCCACCTAGTAACCTTTAGGATTAGTGCGCTAATAAGGCTTGAAATTGCTAAGATATGTGTATCCAATAATCATGATGAATGGAATTACAATGAGACCGAGTAGAGGCCGCTACRTGCGGGCGGATTGGGTCAAAGATTCAATCCGTACCATGTCCCCGAACCCACGAGCTGGTTACTGGATCGGACCGTGGGGCCTTTGTTTTGGYACCAACGTTTTGGGCGTCCGTGATTAACCTTTATAGGCACGGTGGCGATCCCCTTACTCGACAACACTCCCCCAACGCACTCACGTGCGGGTTCTGTGGCTCAGGCCCACAACACAAACACACTTCGACGTAGGCCCAAGCCCCCCGCGGGGGCCCACAGTCTACAGATAGCCAAATCGATCAGTTTGGATCACCCCGATCGGTTTTGTTGTCGATTCAGCTTGGCCAATCGACTGCGAGGAGAATGCAAAAAATGAGCTGCTGCATGAACCGATCGGTTTGGATGGTAGGATTGGTTCCATCGATCGATTGTGAGGAAATCGGCAAATTGGAACCTCGACTATGAACCGATTGGTTCAGACTAAATCGATCGGTTAGGCTCGTAGGTTTGCCTGAACAGATTGAATGCGTGAGTGGGAAGCAAAATTGAAAAAAGATCAAAACCAATCGGTTTGATTAAAATGATCGGTTCAAGTAAACCGATCGGTTGATCGGGTTTCAGAGGATTTTAGCGAGATTTTCAATTTTCTCTAAATCGGGCAAAAGAGTAGTGATTTCTGACTAGAAACGACATTCTAAGAAGGACCACTATAAGTTGTGGGCGCCACCCTATTTTGGCCAAATTCGGCTCCTAAAGTGGTTTTTTGGGTACTTTTTGTTTTCAGTCAAGGAAAAATTGCTGAAAATGTGTTCGATCTTTCTTTCCACCAAGGATGGTTATGCGCTTGATATACTTCCTTTCTTTTGCACCGAGGGCATTGTAGAGTTCGGCTTGGGGGAGGGATTTGTCAAGCGCACTCTAACGGTTTGAGGTAAGTTTATTGTTTCTAGTATAGATTTTATTGCTTTTTTAGGATAGTTGCAAGGTTTGTATCATTCATTAGAAGTGGGAGTTTACTTGAAACCAAAAAAAATGTATTGCTTTCTTAGTTTAGTTTAGGAAAAATTAGTGATCTTTCTCTTGTATATGATTAGATTCTCTTGAAAAGCATGTCTCCTTGTACCCCACTGGTTGTGAAAATTTTTTATGCTTGTGATGCTTGAACTTGACCTTGATCATCTCTCATCTCTCCCTTTGCTCCGCCCTTTGCTCGTTGCCCTGTGCTCGCCGATTTTGCTCCCCCGTAATTTTCTAATAGTTATAAATAAATTTTCTTATAAATACATTACGATTTATTTCATAAAAACGATTGATCAAATATTTTTTTGAATATATTTTTGTATAAGTATATTACGATTTATCTCATGAAAATGATATATATATATTTTATGTATTTTCTAGTATTTCCGCTTAAATTATATTTTGTGATAGAAAATCTATCTTTTCTTTTTTATCCAAAATAAAAATAATAAAATAAGATATCTATATATCTATATCTATATATATATTTAAAACTTGGTTTTAACTTAAAACTGTGACACTTGGCGCCCTCAGAAAATTTCAATAAAAAATATTTAAAAATAGTAAATGTATTTAGTTAACATATGAACATTCAATGAAAAGGCACCTATTTGATTTCTCTATTTTTTTTATAAAAAAAAGAAAAAATGAAATAAAGTAAAATTAAATTAAAAATTCAGTTTATTTTCTTAAATTTATATAAAAATCTGACAATGGCAATTATCAATATTGATTCCCTGCAAATTCTTCATCAATCTATTTTACTAAGCCGACTAAGATATTCTTTTTTCCCCTTTGTTTATTTTACTATAATTGTTTTATCTATTTATTTATTTTCATGAAAATTATCACATATAACACTTTTTTTTAATATTAAGTACGGAGCATTTTTATCAATACATTTTTACGTTTATATTAATTTCAAAAGTAATTGTTGATTCTTTTTGTACAAATTTCATGTGTTGTGCACAATGAAAATTATTAATTATGTCAGTGATAAATATAAATATAAAAAAAAAATATTTTGTTGTTTAGATGCTTTAGTTCATTAGTTTGTCTTGACTATCATTGATTTTATATTGTCGTTCATATAATTTTATACCTAATATGGTATTGTAAATTTGTATGACTTGTAATTTGCATAATACCACTTAATTGTATTTTGTTTATCGACATATGCATCTTAATTTTTTAAATTTTTTAAATGCGACTTCTAACCTATTAACTTCTAAATTCTATTGCGTTTTTCCTTCAAATAAAACTATTAAGTTTACTTAAATTTGTTTTGTTTCTATTAGTTTTCAAATTAAAAAAATACTTTAATTCGAAATAACTAAGCTAGATATTCTAGATTAAAGGAGATAAAATTTTTTTAAGCGGAAGAAAATTCTAAGATAAGTTATTTTATAAAAAATATTATTAAATTTTTTCTATGATTTTACAAAGAAAATCAAAAAATTTGAAACAAATATGCAAATTTATAATATGCAAATCATTAAATTTCAACATAATAATTTTACCAAACGTCAAAAGTTAATAATGTTGTCTTAATTATAGTCCGTATCATGATTTTGTAGTTTTCTCAAATCTAATATCTTTAAAGTAGCATATTTAATTCAATTCTGCACAAATTGAATATACACTGTACAATCTATGTTATATATAAAGCAAACACCCATATTTGGTCGATAACTTTTGTATGGACCTTTTTGCCCTTAAGGATACCATTAAAAAAATATAAAAATAATATATCTTATCCAAAAAATTTAAAAACAATAAATTAATTGACTAAATATAAAAAGAATGAAATAAAAATGAAAATATCTAACAAATTAATAACATCACTAAAATATTAAATTAGAAAAAAAATATATCTTATCCAAAAAAATAAAAAAGATAAATTAAATAACTAAATATAAAAACAATAATTATACACTCTGTATAAAAGTTTCATAAATTTTTCGTATAGTTTTAGTATTTTAATTAATTATTACATCTGATTGACAATTTTTTATTACGAAATATGTTTTGTACTTAAAAGTAATCAAAAATATTTGGCACGAAAATATATGTTAATTTGTGATATTTTCAGAGTTATTATACATATTCAAAGTAATTTTCAACCATTGAAAAATATGGCTTTTAAGGTTTTTATAAAAAAACATAAATGAATGGTTTATTATATGAGCATCGAAATTAATCTTTAAAACATGTTCGAAGTTGATTTCTAAAGGTTTTTGTGGTGTTTCAAGGAAATATATATTGCTGTAATTTTGTGTTAGGAATCAATAGTAATTGATTTCTATTAGGTTGTAGGAGGAAATTCTCCTTGAGTTATTATTGAAGTAGAAGTAATTTGCGGGATTGTTTCCTTTTCAAGGTACGTACTACTTGCGGAATCCTTGATTTTTGTGTATGCTTGAGGATGCTTGTTAACTTAGAGGCATGAGTAAGAAACGTCCAAAGAATTGTTTGGTAGTCACGAAAAAATTATTTATTTGTGTCTTGGTCTATATTTGTGGAAATTGAGGAGTATTGTGGAAATTGGTTTGTTCTTGCGGTTTGTTATGGAGGTTGTTAATTAGTCATTTGTCTTCAATTAATTGATTTGGTCTGTTGAAAGATTAATGGGAGTCAAGTATAACTTGCTCCATGAGGTAAGTTATAATACAGGATAAGTTAAGTATAACTTACTCCAGGAGGTATTTTTATGATATGGATAAATTAAGTGGAGTCAAGTGTAACTTACTCCATGAAGTAATTTTATTACTCATTCATGACATGATGTATGAACTGAGTAAAGGGAAGTATGCAAGTCTTAATGACGAGGTTAGTTGGTTTGTCCAACAAGTTTAATAATTAAAGGAATGGTTTTTGTTAAAAACTAGTGGCACACGGCGCGCGCATGCGCGCCGTGTTCCACGTGAAAATCCATTATAAACGATGTATTGGCTTGTGTATATATTCAATTAGCAATTCGTTGAATCTTCAATTGCTTTCAATTTTTGCTTTTAGCTGTTACTTAAGCAACAAATTATATCWAATGTATAACTAAAGTTGGTAAATTTGCACGTGTGTTGCGCTTCATATGACAATATAAGATAAGCAATGTCCTAACTCGTACATTTCATAAGTAATTAGCTACACTTCGCATGTTTTTCCTATTCAATATGTAACGTACTCTCTCTATTTCATATTGTTTTATGCACTTTCTCCATTTGACCGTTCCATATTTATTTGTACTTTGTGTTTTGTTCCATTTTTGGATATGTTCTTACTATTTTTTAATAAGGTGATCCTACCACTATCTCATATTTTCCCCTACTTTTCCCCATTTACACATTCTCTTTTCAATCTATTTTTGCTTTTTGACTCAATTTCCAATATAATAGATTATTTCTAGTTTCTCCCCCAAATAATAAATGAACAAATCAATATGGAACGAAGGGAGTACCAAATTCGCATTCCAATGTCGACAAGAAATGCAGTAATTCGTACATTCAATAAAATCATTATCTAGGTGTCCATAGTTTTTGTAAAAAGTTATAGATATAAGGTCATAAGCACAAGTGATTGAAAACATTATCAAGCATATACATCATCTTCTGCATCAGAGGAAGCTGGAAAGCAGAGGAACTGCCTTTGTGAGATGGCAAATCCGAACTCCACTTAGGGTCAGATGCTGAAAAATGGATAGTAACCCTCCGAACTTTCATCACTCATAAGTTGAAAATCACTTTTTATTTTATGTTGCACCTCTATCTATTTTTTTAGGAGTTGACTCCTTTGTACTCATTGGTCACATCAAAAGAAAATAAAAGAAAAACATCACATCAAAAAAGTAAAATCTATCTATAATTAGTAATCAGTCAAAGTTTAGGTTAGTCAACTAATTAGAGCATGTTTACCCTCAAGTTTTAAGACTTGGGGGTGACATCATTTTTTGCGGTCCCCATTGAAAATGATGTCATTAATTTCTCATTAAGACCCAATAAGACTCAATAACACTTTAACCCTAAAACTCAAATATATGACTTTTTATTTTATCCTTTTATGTTTACTATATAATAATAACATTAATGAACAAAGATAAATAAAACTATATGTTAAAATCATACAAAATTTAAATTACTACTACTACTACCACTACTACTACCACCACCGCCACTACTACTACTACTACTACTACTACTACTACTACTACTACTACTACTACTACTACTACTACTACTACTACTACTACTACTACTACTACTACTACAACAAACAATAATAATAATAATAATAATAATAAATTATTAATCTCAACTTTTAAGTTGAGTCTCGAAATTTCAAAACTCAACTTGAGCCTTGGTTGAGATTTTTAAAGAAAAATGGGGGAACTTTAAGCTAAAGTCTTAAGACTCAATTTGATAATGTCACAATGTCACCCATAGTCTTAAGACTTGGGACTAAACATGCTCTTAGATCATCTAAATACCTATTTACCTAGGAAAAACTTGTACTTCACCTGACAAACAAAAAGTAAAAGACAGCAATATATTGGAAACTCAATGAAATCTTTCTTAGTACATCAGAATATTTAGGCAACAAATGACAACGTTAATACTAACTTATCTTTCCTAATCAATCTATACTTTTCGTCACTATTACAACACCCACGAATTCGAAGCGTAAATGAAAATACTGGACGTAGCCATTAGACATTACACAGCTTGCACACAAGATGCCTTTTGCCAATTTGTACCGGCCTTCATCATTATCTTAGTCAATAGAATATAAGTCTGCACAGCTCAATAATTCACAATATTGCTCTGTACAAACAATTGAATGTCAATCAAATTACAAGCCACGGTGATAATACATTTAACGTAATGCATTAGCTTTTGTATTCTATGGATTATTAACTTAACCTCAAAAAAATTTTAATTAATTTTTTTTCAGTATCAAAATGTCCTTCAACCCTCACTCCGGCAAAGCAAAAATCTTGTATTATGTGAGACAACATGTTTGGGTTATAAAATAACATAATAAGATTTCATTTTCTAAAATTTTTTCTAACATTAGATCTTTTATTCAGATGCTGATAAAGAGTAAATTAGTAGTAGTTATGGTAGAAGGATGTCTTTCGAGTCAGTCTTGCATACTCGAAATGGACTATGACAATTTGGGACCCTTCTTCTTCAATTAAACCGGGACCCTTCTTCTTCAATTAAACAGCTACACGAAGTTGAAAGTGCAATGCAACATGTATGTGCAAAGATTCATTAGTTTGTATATGCGGAACAATTCAAGATTGTTACAATTAAAACTATTGTGTTACATATATGTATCGTACATGTCGTAAGAATTTTACACTTGGTCACATTTGAGGTGGGAGACTTATGAGATTGGTTAGGTCTAATTTTTATTTTTATGTACTAGCCGTTGCACCGCGCGCGATGCGCGCGGTGCCCCGGACGGTGTGCTTAACATTAGTCTACATTCAAAATGATCAATTACACATAATACTTTGTCACATGATAATAGGGAAACACAAATATAGTGGTGGGGTGATAGAAAATGAAACAAATGGAGCGATAAAGAACGCCTATTCTTGTTGTATCCACCATGGCTTGTTTGAACGATAATGAAGAATTACCATACTCAGCAAGACCTGCACAAGAATTAGCAACACATGAAAAAAAAATACATTGATCATAACTTGCAATAATAATAGTTCAAATGTGCCAACACACAGTGAATGCCACATTTATGCAGAGATAACTTGTAGCAAGATAACTTGTAGCAGCAATAAATTTGAGATGTCATTATCATTCTAGTGATTTTACACTTCCAGTTTACATGATCAGCTAGAGCATCTATTTGTTGTAATTCAAGTTTCCAAGATAGGTGCTTTAAACACAAAGGAGGGACGGGAAGGAGGACAGCTGAACCAAACATAATGCTCACACGCACATGCTTATAAGTTATAACTGAGTTATAGAGAATAGAAACTAATAATACACACCTCAGATGCAACTCCACTTGAAGATTGCACGTTAACTAACATTTGATTATCAAAGCATGAGATACAATACCATGGATCCTGATGGCATGTTAAAAGCCATTCACTAATGCCTACTTTCCATGTTGAATTAGTAGGAAAATGCAAAATTATACAAGATTTATTTAAGTATTCTCTTATTGTTGATAAAACAGGAAAATAAATCACATTAAACAGGCTAAAATACAAACAACAAAAGTCTTACCAAACCCTTTCTCAAAATTTGGTCCACAAAGGTCACACATACATGTAAACTAAGAATACATGATACATCTCTATTCATATACCACTAATACCGGTACATACATGTCAAACAAGTACACCTACAATCTGATACATGTTTACTTGGACGATGCCTCTTCTTTCCTAACTACATCACTGACAAATAGACTTTCCAAGAAGAAGGCTGCTAGCATATGAGCTGGATAATCCTTTAATTTATAACTTATTGCTTATACAGATTTCCTACATTTTTATTTTCATTCTTTACCTTTTGACCTTATTATCCTTTTCTTCAAATCATCTTTTTTAAAATAGAAAAAAAAAGGGTTGTTTCACTGAGTGTGGTTAGGATGTGAATTTTTGTAACAATCAGGAGATGTGATCTATCATTTCTGAAGAGGTGAAATGACCATTTATAGGTTTTCAATGTCACTTTATTATATGGTGTACTCATATTTGCATTTTTCCTAAAGCACAAAGTACCAATGGCATGGTTGAAAGCATGTGAACGCTGCAAGCCTTTTGTTAGACATCAGAAGAGAATTACACGGTGAAAGCATGAAATGTGCACAAATTAAAAATCAATCTTTATGAATTTTGAAGTGCAGAACCAATGTGCAATATCTACAGCAACTCATGCAAATTGCAACCATTTTTTATTAAATCAACAAATCCAAACACCCACTTTTAACTAACTAACAAACAGATCATGCAAAAAATTATATCCCAAATTAAGAAATAGTGCATAGAATACAATTAGACTACCTAAGATACAGCATGAGATATCATTCAATCGCCGGAAGGAAACAGGCCCCTGCACAAAACAATACAATATTAACTTGATGATCTTGTTTAAAAAAAAGGGAAAACTTAATGATCTAAAATTAGAGGTAATAGCATGTACCTACCCTGCATGTAAAAAATACCGCAGCATCACGCTTCCGACCACTCCTTTGGATATAGATGCTTGAGTAACCTGAGAAAAACCTGTACAAAATTGGACAAGTGGGATATCACCTGAGTAGTTTTTACAGAGTAATCATACGGTGTCTACACACACATAACAATCCCGATTCTCCATCCTATAAAATAAGAGTCTACAAAATTCTTGAGCTAATTAGGAGTTTCTAAGTGTAATCTTGCACAACAAATACTCTTTTCATATTAAAATCAAACAACATATAAATATCACAGAAAATTGAAAATACTGAAAATTCTAAGAGTTAAATCACTCACTCAAACTTGGAGAAAATGACATTGGCCAACTTGGAAGCTTAACTGTGGCAAGAAATGCATCTTCACTCAAGCTRATGTTACTATTAGCACAACTCACCACTTTATTAATCCTAAAACTAAACAAAAACAAAAAATAAGATTTCCTTGCAAGATAAAAGCGAYTTAGCTTCATAAGGGTGCGTAAAAGTGTAGTCATTATTTTGAACCAAATGAAGTATAGATAAACAAACCATTCAAGTATAATAAATCTCTCCGTATTAATTATTATTAATCCCACTATAACTATAATACATACGTAAAATTAAGGAATTCTTTAACCTAGACCCTAATTTCTGAATCACGAATACGATTTGCAATCAGTGAAAACTTAGATCTAGAGGGTGATCACAAACACTATCACAATTCACAATCATTAAAAAAAGGTACCCACTCAATTGCACGAAAAAGAAAAAAAACCGAAATAATAAAGTAAGAAATCGAACCTTGGTAATCAATTTCTTCCTGCTGCAATGCCATTGTGCTTGTTATTGCCAACCTTATGTTTCAATTGAATGATTCAAAGTAATTTAGCAGGAGAAGATCACRCGAATYGATCAAAATGAATTAATTTAACAATTTGAATAATCAAGGGATATATATAAAGAAGATATCATATGTGATATATAATTTTCAATGCACAATAAATTATAATGATACTGCCTCATTTTACAGCAGGATTTTTTCAAAATGGTGAAGCCTCTGAAATTGTTTGACAGTAGGAATGTTTCAAAAGAAATTTAACAATTCCAACTAAAAACCCAAAGAAGTATACAATTTCAGACGAACAAAATGACGAGTAATCAAACACAATTAAACACTATACAATACAATAAATCGAGAAATCAAAGAGTGATACCTTCATCGCCCTTTAGAAAAAGCTTCTTCTTCAAACCGGTCTTAGAAATCATCTTATCTTCTACAACCTTCAATTAAATCCATAAACAATATTAAAATTGATTAATGCAACAATAACAAAATAAAAAATGACATTTGAAATCAAAAATCAGGAACATGAAGATGAACTCACATCGATTTGTCGCTGAACAAGTTCAGGTCTGCAAATGTATGCTCCAAAAACTACCATGAACTACCCCTAATTCGATCAACTACTTTCGATTCGAATCGAAAAACATTACAAAGAAATTAAAAAAAAACAAAAAAAAACAATCAGAAACTTACCAGCTTGAAACATGTTGATGATGGAGAAAGAGAGAAGGGTTGCAGGTTTATTGATGGGTAATAGCAGTGATGGAGGACAAAGAGATCAAGTGCTTTTGGAAGGAGAGAGATGGAAAGAGGTTTTTCTAGGGTTTGGGGTTTGAGGACAGYGAGTTRTGTCGTGGATTTGGGGTGGGCTTTTGAGGGTAGCAGGGGGATGGGCTGCGGGGTGGGCTTTGCGAATTGGACCTCTGTGGGGTAAGGTAGACTGTTCATAGTGTTTCTCACAACAGTAACAGTCTACAAACTTTTTATATAGTATGTATATGTACCTATAGCGTAGAATAATAAAGCAATGTAATGAGTCACGACTCACGAGTATCAAAATGTATGTACTCCCTCTGCTTTTTAATGTTCTATGCAATTTATAAATTGAGCTGATTTACAAGGCTTTAAGCATTATTGCACTTTATTCTATTTTGGTATAGTATCTCTCCAATCTATTCATGCTTTTAACCCCCACTTTCTCTTACTTACGTTATTCCTAGTTTTTGCCCCAAACAGTAATGCACAATTCATTAGAAATCGGAGGGAGTACGAGCTTATGAATTAAGACTAAATTTTAAATTAATTTTTTTGTAACTTTTTGTAACTTATTTTTATTAAGTGTATTACTTATAAATGCATAATCTCTAGGAAAAAATGGAATCTAAAAATCCCACCATTTGTGGGTCTTCTAATATTAATCCCACCATGACTAATTCTTGCGAAAATCCCACGTTTATACTACATCTTCTTTTGTTGGGTCATTTTACCAATAACCTGTTAAACAAGTCACTTTGACCCTTTGTTTTCCCTTTTGGCTCCTTTCTCTCTCCACCCAATCTGCCATTAACACTTAAACCCTCCACTTCTGTTACATCATCTCTGTCTCTCTTCCTCATTCAAACCACGACCACTGTCGCCGTCGCTGCCCATCGTCGTAGCGTCTCCGATCATCACGCATCCTCCACATTCTCTCTTCTACTTCCTTTTCTTTTCGCTACTTGATGGGTTTGAATGGAGATACTGGTTGATTCATTTAGGATTTTGGTTCGAGAAAGGGTTGTGTTCGAATAGGGGATGAGTTCGAATTGGTGGCTCGCGGGTTCATGGTTAGATTAGGTGAGGAGGGGGGTCGTGAGTTGAAGGTGAGATGGTGGCTGGGTTTGAATCGGCGCCGTGGTTGAAATGGTGGCTGAGTTCAAATGATGGCTTGTTGGTTGGGTTCGAATGGTTGCTTGGTTTGGTTGGTGGTTGAGTCCGAATGGTGGCCGAATTTGTATTAGTGGCTAGGTTAGAATAAGGGATGGCTTGGATGGTGGTTCGAACTGGTATGGTGAAGTAAGGGTTTCGGGTTGGGCTATGGGTTCGCGGTGAAGCGGGGTGGGTCGTGGGTTCAAGGTGAAGGGTGGGTCATTGGGTGAGGTGTTAGGTTGGCTGGGTAGGGTGGAACTAATTTAAGGTGGTGTTAGTAATTTAGTTTGGCTAAGGTGGTGCTAGTGGTGGTTTTACCTAGAAAATCAGTTACCAATTTTCTTTAGCAGGTAAAGACCCATTTTAGGWAGATGGGGTATAAACGTGGGATTTTCGCAAGAATTAGTCATGGTGGGATTTTTAGATTCCATTTTTTCTAAAATCTTATTCATAATAAGAGAATTTTTTCCAAACTTTATTCACAACATATCAGGTTAAAAGATTAATTTACATATATTTTTCGTCGTCAAAGCAGAAGATAAACTAATATATACATACTCCCTCTGTAACGTAATAACTGCAATATTTGACATATATAAATAGAGAGGAAAAATGTCCAATAGCTGCAATTATTGTGTTACGGAGGGAGTACATTCTAAATGTTTTCACTTTATGTATATAGTACACGCACCGTATTCTACATTATCATATCTTTTGAACTAATGTTATAAGTAATGATAAATCAAGTTAGGGATTACTATTTATTAACAGAAGTTAGAAACTATGAATACTGTATTAATTAGAATAATACTAAGATCAAGTTTAGTCCCAAGTCTTAAAGTTTTGGAATGACATCATTTTTATGATACTATTGAAATAATGTCATTAATCTTGTTAAGATTCACTAAAATTTATCCAAATTTATTACTTTAACCCCTAAGACTCAAATATATGATATATTATTCTAATTTTCTTTTCTTTTTTTATATTTTCTATACAATAACAACATTAATTATAAGCATAGGGGTGCTAAAAAGAGATAATAAAAATAAAATTGAGGTGGGTCGTCTTATTTTTAGTCTTGAAATTTCAAGACTCGACTAAATTAAAACTTACTTAAAATTTAAGAAGAAAAATGGAGGAAGACTTAAACTAAGTATTAAGACACAAAATGATGATGTCACCCAAGTCAACTCGGGGCCAAACTTGCTCTAAGAAGAAACTTTCAAGATGAAATTCATATCGGTATAAAATTATAATGATACAATGATCAAGTAAAATTTGTGAAGGTAGGACCCGAGAAAAAATAAAGCTAATTAATTGTGGTGAGTTTCAATGAACCAATAAAACATGTATCCCTTACTGAGGCTATTACATCATACAGTAATATGTGTTTAACCTACAGGGTATGAACTCATATACTCCATAGTCACATATACATTTTGCTAACTACACAATGATTTTCGTTCTTTGGCTCCTTTTGGTAAACTACCCACATTTTTCATACCCTGAAACAAAACAAGACAATCCAAAAACACACAACTTGTCTTTATGATCTGTGCAACTTCACCATGGAAAGCCTAATCATCATCCTCTTGTTTCGATCATAACAAATGCCTCACATTTAGCGCACATATATGCAGCATTCCCGGCAAAAAACCATCAAAGCCCCACACAATCACCTAGAAATAGCTAAGGCTGAGCACAACCGGGTACTTGGTGCTCGGTGGATTTTAACGGAACTTGTAGTACTTGAGTCCAATGTAAGTAAGTTCATAATCACTTGTAATTGCAGATCAAGTTCATAATCACTTGTAGTTGCAGGCCTTGTGAAATCATATCCGATACAAATATGAAAAAAGACACACAAAAAGTCAACACTGTTAAAATTCTTATACAAATCATTATGAATATAGCAACAAATTGAATTATAAGAGAACTGCTTTTTTAATTTGACATACATATGATTCATACCTTATTATTGTTGTGGGCATTTAAATTTGGGGCTCATGACGGTATGCACCACTTGAGTCTTTGTAGCCGGGTACTGGAATTGCTCTTCCCCAAAGAAATCAAAGAGCATTCACCCTCAATGAGAATGTAACCCATCTTATCTTATCAGATATCAAACTCACAAGACCCAGGCCAACCAGTTAAGAACTCTGTTCCCTCACAACAAACTTCTGCAGCAACATCTGATAAATTGTTCTCATGACCCAACATAGTACCTTTTATTGAACACTGATAAGTTGTAGATTAAAATTTAGTCACTTGTTTATATAAACCTGTCTCCCGGACTTGTTTAAGGAGCTCTACTTACAAATGACGATTTAGGCTTAAAGTGAAGCAATAAAAAACAGGACAAACATAAAATGTTTTTAAAGCTATTGCTACAAAATACACACACCTCCAGTGCAAGCCTTAAAATACACACACCTCCAGCGCAAGCCTTCTCATCTCCTCCTGACTTAGACTTTAATCACGGTCGTCATGCCTACGAACTTCAGCCACCCACTTGATAAAGTCCCTGAAATTTGAACGCAATGACGTGCAAACAACCAAGATGGCTCAAAATGTCCTTTACATTATATGACGTTAGAAGGAAATGTGCTTCCTCCATTAGTACTTTGCTATACTCGCCAACTGTCATGCTTGCAGCGCAGCTCTATCCAAATAAGAGTTTTTTCTATTAGTTGTCCATAGATTTTCTTAATTTTTTTCACCACTACCTAGTATTCTATATTCCTCCAAACCCATTTTCTCCAACTTAGTCTCCATCAGCCATTTCCAAAATTTATACAATCCTAAACTTTCCACATCAAAATCTTGAACCCCTAACACATGATCTAAACATAAAAAATGATCAGCACACAAAGAAAGGCGATAGAACTCATGCTTTTTTCCTCCGACTACAAGTAAACTCACATACACTATATGCAACAAATAAACTCACATGACCCTATATGCAATAAATGAATTACAAAAGAATCACATAAATGTATCTGCATGAAAGACTTTATATGATTTATTGAGAATGTAATGTTGCCCTGGGCCCAGTTTGCACCAACAGATGAATGTAATGCCGATCTAGGGCTCAAGGGCAACCTGTCTAATCATGCCCAATTGCCCTGAGGTTCTTAGTTTCGGTGTTCTCTTGATTGCGGTGGTATCCAATGAAGAGATGAGAAGTAAGTTTGGTTTATTAAGTTGCGAATTCGGCTTTGCTGGGCGGTATCTACTGCATGGTGTAAATTTGCTCAATTTGTTAATCAATTTATTTATTTCTGATGCATTTCTTCTACTAGCTTTGGGGTTCTTTCTTAGGTGCTTATTTTCTCATGCATTAATCATTCCAATTATTCATTCATTCATTCCGATTTCGCTGCATCCGTAGAACATACTGAAAATAATTGACGAAAGATCACAAATTTTCACCAAACCAACTGTAGGGCTTCGCCCCGCCTTAGGGGGGCGTGACCTCAGCTTCAGTGTCATGGAGTTGAGCCATGGAATCCGCATGTGAATGCGTTGGGGTGTGTTGTCGAATTGAGGGGATCGCCACCGTGCCTACATAGGTTATTCACGGACGCCCGAAACATTGGTGCCAAACTAGTGGCCCCACAAAGTAGGTCCAGTAACCAAAGTGTGGGTTCGGGAGCATGGTACGGATTGAATCAGTTAACCCCAATCCGCCCGCATGTAAGCGGCCTCTACCGGTCTCATTGTAGTTCCATAAATCAAATAACAATTGAATTCAAAGAAGTCCATTTGAATTGATTTGAAGCTGCACTAATCTAATATTATTAGGTGAGTTGCTATTAATTACAAACAATGACTTCTATAATGGACAAGGCGATCACTTGATTGTTAGTCAATATTAATAAGGTGCCTAGAAAACCCGATCGCATGATTATCTGACTTTAATGTGATACGCAATTGAATTCCGGTCTTGTTTAAGCAATATATACAAGTGTGATAGAATATATATATATACAAGACATGAAAACAAAGTTAGTAAGCATAATAATATATATGTGTTCCTTTCTCACCTTGTCACTGCAAATACACAAATCGTTAAAGCAAAAACTAAAGAGACGTCCTTATGATCGAATTACTAATCAAGACAAAGAAACATGTTAGTATTTGACAATAACGATATGCAATAATATGAATTGTACAAGATGATGATAATAAACAATAAATGTAATGAAACGAATTTGAAAACATGAGTGACAATCCTACTATTACATGATCAATTAAAAGGTGAGTTTCTACATTGTGTTGATTTAATTGAAACTCGCAATAAGAATCATTATCATTAAAAGTGACAAAAGAATTAAGTAGAGTCAAAAAGATTTTTAGGTGATATCTCAGATTAATACCCCTTATTTCGCTTGTTGAATCGAACAGAATCGATCTTAGAACTCAAGACACGAATGTGTTTAGAGTGTTTGAGAGATGAGAGAGAGAAATACAGTAGTTGAGACAGAGAGAGACAGAAATAGAAGTTCTTGAAATCGTGTTTTTATGAAATCGTGTGTAGTGTTCTCGGGTCTGAAAGCTGTGAGATCGTGTCTCGGACATGAGCAAGCAAGAGGAGTTATTTATAGGCACAGCGCAATATTGTGAAGATGAAAAGACCTGCTGTATTATACCTCATAATGAGCTACTTACGTAGGAGGCAGCAGCGTTTGAATATAAACGCTCAATATGTGGCCTGATATACGCTTGCAACTTCTCCATAGCATTTTCGGCAAGAATCGTATTCCTTGAACTGCGTAATATATCGCAGCAAAATGAAGCGCGTATAATAGACTCCTAGATCAAGCGTTTAATACGCTCCACTTTCTGTCTAATTAGTAAGCTCAATGATTGCGATTATATATTTCCACATCCAAAACCTCGAAATATTTCGATTCCTTCCGATTTTATATGCGCTCGATTTCCGCTGATTCGACGCACCTAACACCCTTTTCCCTCCAGATAGGATAGTTCTAGAGAATGTTCTTAAGAAGTTCAGTATTTTTGGAGTATTTCTAAATTATCATGTATTTTCTGCGTATCTGCGTATTTAAACATTGCAAAATTCATAGAAATCATAGAAAATCAGAAAAAATAATTTAAAAATATTGCGGATTTCAAGAAAAAATGTCTAACGAACATGATGGAAAGCAAAAAGCATGAGAATCGCCAGCAGCAACTTGTTTGGAAAACCTTTGAGTTATCGAGAAAACGAAAAGAAAATAATGTTTGCCTCGTGTCTTTGACCTTTGCTCAATAGTTCCGAGTACGACCTCACGTATTTCCAACTTTT
Source organism: Bassia scoparia (assembly GCA_008642245.1). NCBI lineage: Eukaryota > Viridiplantae > Streptophyta > Magnoliopsida > Caryophyllales > Amaranthaceae > Bassia > Bassia scoparia. The sequence goes on from SNQN01000449.1 coordinate 85,059, forward strand.
GTGAGTTCAAAGCATCTTTTCTGAGTCAAAACAATCGCGAGACGCGGTATGTTTCATCACGGATTACTCATTTGGGGAGACACATTTTCAGGTGTCTACACCAACAACACCCAATTATTTTCAATTTGCTCAATCAAACAAAACATCACTCGAACAAAATAAAAAAATATAACAAACCTTCTGCGACTCTTCGTAACAGCATCACGAGACTTGCACTTTTTCTCATCATGAGCATTCTCAAAGAACCTTCTTCTCTTATACTCTAGAATAACACCAACTTTCATAACTTCTCTCCTAAATCTGCTAAGCAACATTTCTTGTGTGGGACCCCAAATAATCCAGGAATTACGGAGAGAGACAAAGAGCACAATCGCCAGAAATTCGAATGTAATATGTTGAAGTCTGAGATCATAAACCCGACYACATGAAGATCAAATTTCAGACCCAAGCTAATAAATAAGCCCAAAACCAGACAATATCCAAAATTCCATAACAATAATAAGTAAATCATCAGAACACTACTCAAGTTGCAACAAAAAAACAAAAAAAAAATCTGAAATTGGTTGAAAAAAAAGGAACGAGCATGCCTAAAGACCTACATAAATTTTGTCATTTGAATTTATTAGAAATCGAATTTGCATATACGAAAAATCCCAATTTTGTTGAACAAAATCGAAAACCCTAATTTTGTTGAATTTGGGATTTCAGATTTTCGATAACCCCAAGTCAGAAACCCCAATTCATACCCTAAAATTCAAACCACAACAACCCAAAACACCAGCATCAAAATAACAAAAAGAAGACCCACGAATAACCCCAAAAACAACAATCAAACCACACCAAMTTCAATTTTAACCAACCAAGTAAACAATAGACTAACCTTTGCCACAAATAGCCCGCCGATGAAGCATCCTCGCTTGAACAACCGAGGAGGGGTTCATGGTTCGCAACACAAAATATTCGAAGTAAACCAAGAATATGGCACTACTCCAACCTTCTTTGGATCGCAAGTTACACCAACATCACAACAACCCAAAACACCAGCATCAAAATAACAAAAAGAAGACCCACGAATAACCCCAAAAACAACAATCAAACCACACCAACTTTAATTTTAACCAACCAAGTAAACAATAGACTAACCTTTGCCACAAATAGCCCGCCGATGAAGCATCCCCGCTTGAACAACCGAGGAGGGGTTCATGGTTCGCAACACAAAATATTCGAAGTAAACCGCGAATATGGCACTACTCCAACCTCCTTTGGATCGCAAGTTACACCAACATCCAACACCAAAAAGCAGATGCAACAACTGAGTTTTCATTCTAAAACATCGAAGAATCAAACAATCAGCAACAGGGAGAGAAAACATGATGAAAATGGAGGTGTTAAGTAGGAAATGTTAACTGGAGGGAATGAATGCAATGTGTGAATGAATGAATCGTAACAAACAATCTACCCAACACGTGTAATAACCAAAAGCCTACAATAATGGCATGTTGTAAATACTAAAGCTAAGAAGGGGCAATTTCGTAATTAACATTTGGGCAAATCCTAAAACTCCCACATTTAAGTGGGATGAGATAATTGGTATGTGTTTTGTGGTCTTGTTTGGAAGTTGGTAAATAATTAACAGTTAATACTAAAATATGAATGAGCAATAAAACTCTGGATTTGGGCACGACTGGAGTATTGACAATCAAGGGTCGGGGTTATGATTTCATTCGCAACTTTTGCAGAGCCGTTTGATCAACGCGTCTCTTTTCTATTATTTTTATAAAGGATTTTATCCAAAATGGGGTTAGTTGAGATCTCATCTAGCTATGGTGATGGAGTCGCACCCGTTCTTCTTCTGGTTTATTGAACTTTTTGATGTCTTTCGATGGGGAGGCATGGGGGATTGAACTGGCACCTTGTGTGTCTAGTTTAAATTGTGGCACCTAGTGTGTCAGGTTGAATTGTGACACCTTGTGTGTCTGGGTTGAGGACAACCTTGTCTGTTGCTCAAATCATAACAAATGTAATAAAATATATTGAGTCATGTATTGGAGTCGAGTAAGCTATTCTACAGGTACAATCTAGTTAAAAGGAGCAGTTGAGCATTTTGGGATTGTGTTATATTGGAGCAGCTGTAGATAATATGTAGTTGTTGATTTTGGTCTGAGTTTGGGATCAACTGTATATGTATAATGTTGTTAAGTAGTTATAAACACCACAGTTGGGTTTTCTTTTGTTTCTAAGTAGGTGTCGAAACTTGGCATGTCCAGTTTTTAGGGGAGATGATGTCCGTTTGTTTTCTGGTTTTGTGATTTGTACGTACTCAGCTTTGTTGATTGTGTGTTTTTGTGTTTGTGTGTGTCGTCCACATTTTCGTGCTTTTGGTGGACCTGTGATGATCCTTATTTCATTCGAAAATTCTGGAGAGCGGACTTTTTACAGGATTTGCAATCAGGTGACTAGTCTTGGATGGTTAGGATGAGTGGAGAGCCGATCGTACTTAAATAATTTGTTCAGGCAACGTAGACTTAACATAACGATTTTGGTATTTCAAGTTATTGCGTCCGTTTAAAGGGGATTTTACCTTGGTTTGCGAATAAGGGCCTTAATGGTTCCAACTTGTCAAACGAGTTTTCTATTTTGAGATTTTAATACTTTGGCTTGAACTATTTTCTATCTTTGATTTCCGCTGCAAAATATTATTTTAGCCTAAACGTTTTAACACGTGGCAATGGCATGCCAATAGTTCTCCGTATTCTCGGCTTAATATTTCATAGGTAAAGTGGAGAATTATTGGAGTGTTACACAACCCTTCGTCCTTCTGCTCGAACTCGCTGCACCGCCACATCAGGTTTGGAGTTTTTTTTCCTTTGTTTAGTTTAGTTTTTTTTTCTGATTTCGTGAATGAGGCTTTGAGTTTTGATTTTTTATTATTATTTTCTGATTTCGTGAATGAGGTTTTTTTTTGTCTAAATGTTTTCAGATCTTTGGGTTATCAATTTGTGGATCTGATTAATTTTCACCTTTTTTTTGGGCATCCACCACATCAGATCTTTTTTTTTCGTTTTTGACCTTTTTTAAAAAAAATTCACTTCTGTTTTTTGTTAGATAGATGTAGGGTTTTTTATTTTCTTTCATTTTTTCTTTCTTTTTTCCCTCCTCTTTGTAGATCTGGTTAATTTCTTTTTTTCTTTCTTTTATTTTTTTCTATTGAATTTGAAGGCGGTGGTGGCTACGGAGGAGGCGATGGCGGACGCCGTGAGGGAGGCTATGGAGTAGGAGGCGGTGGACGCCATGAAGGAGGTTACGGAGGTGGCATTGGTGGTGGTTACGACGGTGGCGGACGCCGTGAAGGTGGTTACGGAGGTGGAGGTGGTGGTGGCGGTGGCTATGCGAGGCTCTCGTGGTGGTTTAGACAATGGAAGTTGGAGGATTTATTGTAATCTTGTTATTGTTATGTTTGATTTATTTCTTTCATATTTTTGACTTAGGTTTATTTTGTTGAAATACTGTATTATTATACATTGTAGTTAGTTGATTTTTTTTTTTATTGTAGAATGTATATTAGCTTAGGATATACTTGTTTATGGTGATATTTTTCACTTGTATTTTGTAATTATCATCTTTTTTACTTAATTTAATATATTACTTCGTATTCTTTTTTCTAATTGTTGTTTTTATATTATTCTTTTTGTAATTGTTGTTTTTGATTTATATTTTATATGTATTCGATGTATATCTACTAGCAAATTGTAAATGTAGAAAAAAAATGTAAAAAATGTAGGTGGATTAAAAGCTCCAGGTTTTTTAAAAGTTTGGAGCTTTTAACGCACTAAAAGCTCCAGGCATTTTAAAAGCCTAGAGCTTTTAACGCACTAAAAGCTCTCGTTGATGTATTAACTGGAACAAGGAAGGACTGAACTTATGAGGATTTGAGCCTAATTGTTTGATTTTTTTTTCATTTCTTTCTTGTGTGTTAGTTCCTGGTGCGTCACTATCTCTTAATCTTGGCTTGGTACTTGTCTAGTTGGTTATTTGGTCATATGTTGAGCATGATAGGAGGCTTTCGTTTGTCAGGAGTTGTGCTACAGTATTTAGAAACACTATATTTTCCCTTGATTCCTAATTTTGAGCCCGATTCCTTTCATTTCATGATTACCTACATTACAACCCATGTTAGCCTTGTTAGTGTAACCCAAGTTTAGCTTGGGGGAGCATTCGGGAGGTTGGTGTGTGTTTAGTGAATGCTATTTTGGAGGCTCGTGTTGGTGTTTTTATTTGGAGTGGGTGTGGTGTTTCACATTTGGTTCATTAGCTTGAGTATCGTCATCGTTTCTATGTATAGTGCAAGGCAAAGCTGTATTCATTAGTTAAAAAAAAGGGGAAAAAGTGAAAAATCAGAAAATTTCCAAAAAAAAAATGATTTTATTTCATAGTTTGTTAGTAAAATAATAATGCTTTTGCACTTGTCTATTACTCTAATAAAGATGATGATGCGATGTGGTTGTGGTTGACGACCCATGTTCTTGGATTGGCATTGAGCTACTTGGAATCTTTGGTCGGGGAACTGGTCACGAACATGGTTGTGATGTTGTTTTTAGGGAAATTCCCAGTGGTAGCTACCAGTTTTTACGAAATCCCAGTGGTAGCTACCAGTTTTTTTAATTCCCAATTGTAGCCTTATTTTACTTAATTAATCCTAAACGTGACATTAATAGGGGTTTAGCTGGTAAGTTCCATTATAAGGTCGTTAAGTGTGTTTTTTTAGACTAACTCAGGTTTAGCTTGTGGTTAAGGGTTTCCCTCCATTAAACGTAATAACTCCTAACCTAACCTTTCAACTTCTTCTCTTTTAAACTTTCTACTTCTTCTCTGACTATGATCTCTTTCTCTCAATCTTTGCTTCATATTTTCGCATTTTGCTGAGCACTCGAATAACATTCTCTTCGTTTTTTGGTGGATTACTCGAAGGTATGTACTCGAAATTCATTCTCATTTAATGTCAGTGTTGTTGTTTTTTTAAATTGCATGTTATTTTCTATTAATCTTGCTTTGCTACAACCAAAATTTGTTGAAAGGTGTTTGATTTTTGTTTCTTTGTAGTATGATATTTTTTCAATTTCTCAATCCCTAATTTAGTTGTTTGAATGTAATTGATATTTGTTGAGTTTAAGTCGTTTCAAATTCTTTCCCCAATTTTAAGTCGTTTGCTGTAAGTTTGATGTGTGCATGTTGATCTTTGAACTCGTTTGATTGAATGTAATTGTGAACTCGTTTGATTGAATGTAATTTTGAACTCGTTTTAGCCTATTCTCATCTGCAAAACACATGACTATCAAAATTCAACCTACATTAATGTAATTTATTTTGAATTTAACATGAATTGTTGATGAGTCTATGTTGATATTTGAATGTGTGCATTCTTTAGGTTGAATTATGGACGATAATGTTGTCCTGAGGTTCCAATTTTTGGGTGATGATACTGATGTTGTGATCAGTGATGTTGACAAAGTTAGTTTGATTGATGTTGTCGTTAAATACCTTGAAAACTCTAAGCAAAACCGTAGAATACCTACAAACCCTGGCTTTTCCTATGTGTTTAAGATGAAGCATGTACCCTTGACAACATATATTGGTCTTCTGAAGATGTTCCAAGACCTAAGTGGCTCAACCTTGATCTATATATGGGTTGCCAACCAATCTAAGCCTAGCAGTGTGTTACAAGCTGCCAGGAGACTTAGGGAGTCCCAAACAAAAAACACTCAACCTGACCAAACCCCTGAAACAGAAGACAACTCAACCCCTCACACACAAACCGATCCAACCCCAACACTACAAGTTGTGTATTCTAGAAGAAGCCCCAGGTTCACACCAGTTTTGGTCAATGAGGATGGATCTCAAGTCATTGATCCTAGCCAATTAGTGCATATGATACATGGAAATCCTGGTTTTCCTTCATACATGCAAGACATAATCTACGAAAACATGGAGTCTTGGAACAACATGAATGTGGAGCCAGTTGAGAAGAACAATGGAAAAGGTAGGGGTGGAGGCAAGTTAAGGGGTAAGGGGAGAGGAAGAGGGACTAGTAGGGGGTCAGGTCCAATGAAACACCCTGTGGAGTTGGACTCCTTACCTGATAAGCAGCCAAATAGGCCAGTGTTTGTTAGAAGGAGCATGTTTGAATAGAGAATCTAGATGAGCTTACTTGAGGACAAGCAAGAGTTTGGCTTGGGGGAGTTTGATGTGTTGATTAGATATATGGTTTTTCTCCCTCATTCTCTTGTCGTTTTGCATGATTTTGGCCTTCTTAAGGCCCTCTTTGCTATTAATATCGTTTGTTTAGTGTTTTGATTAGTTTCAGGTTCTATTCATGTTTTTGGATGATCTTGGGACATTTGAGAGCACTACGGAGTATTAAGGAAGTAGCATGGAGCTTGGATTGAAGCGACAAAGGAATATGACTGTCGCAAAGCATCAATATTGACACACGTCGACTCTTTTGGACATAACTCCAATTTGGCACATCGGATTGATGCGAATCTAATTGGGTTGGAAATTAGACTTAACGATCTTCAAAACAATAAGTCATATGCCCATATTAGATGCCTACTCAAGATATTGCTCTCGCAAGTTGGACCAGTGAAACTGTCGCGATAGTATCATAAACTGATCGGTTTGGGGTCAGATTTGGCCGGTTCTTCTATAAGTTTTTTTTTAGTTTTTAAAACTAACATTTTTTAAGATAGAAGAAGTAACTTTTTATATATTTTTTTTATATTTTTCTGTTATGCTATTTAAATTTTTATTTACATAAGATTTTTTTTTCTATATATATTAGGTTTTTGGATAACATATATATATTTTTATTGTTGTTTTAGATCAAGAAGTTATAAATTTGTTTGATATTTCCTTTTTATTTACTGTTTTATATTTAGTTATTTATATTATTCGATCAAATTTGAGTGTTTGCTTTAGACTTCCTCATTTTTTTTACTTGCATCCTTTTCCTATTTAGAAAGTTGCAAAATACTTGCATCCTTTCTTTTTATAGTAAATGGTTCCCACAAAAAATTACCGAATTAAATAAGATCACACATGACTATGTTTTAATGTAGGTGTATAAAATTAAAGCAAGTCAAAGTTTATAAATAAACAATGTCAATTTTTTTTATATTACGAAACCTCTCTAAAACCCTTCGCCCAAACCTTTGTTTTCCTTTGCTGCCTCGTCTGGTGGCAGCCTTGCTCGCCGGTGGCCTCCACCTGATTGTTAAAGGTCGCCGGCGACCGGGCTCTGCCCTCTCACCAGTTTATTTGCTTGATTCATTGTCGTTCTATCACCTTGGGCTTCTCTCTCACGTAGCACTGCCGCTATTTCGTCCCGATCCTATCAACGTGCTCGTCGTCGGGGAATTGTTTTGACTTGGGGTTTGTTTGCAAGTGTCGCTTTCCGTCGTAGGAGTCGACCGTAGCCGATGTTGGTTTGGTAACTGTTTCGATCATAAGCCGTGATATTTTGTTTTTTTTTTTTCTTTTTTTTAGTTTTGTTCGATTGTTTTGGTTCATCGGGTGCATTCAGCCCTTGAGTTGGGTGGGTGTTCACCACTTATTGTCGTGTTAAGCTGTCATCTCGTTTCGCGGGAGATCGGTGGTAGGACTCGGGCCTTCACCAGTCTCAATTCATGAGATATATAGTGGCTAGGTTTGGTCTGTTCCTAATTTGGGAACGGTTCTTAGACTTGGGAACTACCCAAATCGTGACTTTGAATTGGAGGGTGTAGTCTTACTGTTTGTTTTTCTCGTCGACGTTGAGCGGCTCTTACGTGCAATATCTTTTGGATACCACATCTTTTGGGTCTTTTTTTTTTGTCAAATAAGGTTGCCATTCGTGGTGGCTTCAAAGTATTTTAATTTGTTTTGCTTGTGTTATCCTCCTAGATTTCATCTATGGAGTTAGGTTTTTTAGGGTGTGTGTTAGGGGTTTCATTGATTGGGATGATACGACCGCTTCAATTCGATTATTTGAGATATTTAATTAATGTTGCAAGCATGGTTACCCAAGGAATTTTACATTAGTTATTATGCCGAATCTGCCCGAACTCACATAAAGTATTGTTTCAGATGAAGATTTTGACTAAGGCTTTTTTGGTTCAAGTTTTTGAATTATCGTACAATGTATTATGTTCTTTGAATAGATATATTTGCATTTGTCAATTAATTTCTGCGACATTGGATTGTAAGTGCGATTTGACTATTTTATATTAGTGAAATCTTTTAATTGTAAAAAAAATAAAATAAACAGTGTGAAAAGTATAATGTAGCAAATAAAAAAAATGGGGAGTAGATAATAAAGATGTTATCCGATCTTAAATAGCCAAACGAAGGTATAAATACGAAGTATAAACTCAATAATGACAAACAATTTTTCTGAAAATAAGCTCAAACCTTCTCTAATGGCGGCAAAATACTTCACACTCATATAAACATCCAAAAATCAAAACTTGAAAAAGAAAAAATCCAACTCAGAACTGCAATCTGATTCAGTTTTATCAAATGGAGGATGAAGCTGAGATGTATGACGGAATTAGGGCGCAATTCCCTTTGAGTTTCGGCAAAAAATCGAAGCCTCAAACTTCACTTGAAGCCATTCACAACACCACCCTTCGACAAACAACTGATAAACAACAACAGCAACCAAATTCTAAACCTTCGTCTGATTCATTCCCTTCTTTATCTTCTTCGTCGAAATCGTGGATTGATTCTGTGCGCCCAAACCCTAACCCTAAACCCCATGAATCCGAGGAAGATGATGACGGGCCTTCAATTGGGCCGCCTCGGCCTCCATTGGGCCCGATTGAAGAAGAAGAAGACGAAGATGATAGGCCGTCGATTGGGCCGCCACGTCCGCCTCCGGGCTTGAATGTTGATGAGGACAGTGAGACTGAGGATGAAGAAGAGGAAGATACTCGACATCGGATTCCTTTGAGTAATGAGATTGTTTTGAAGGGTCATAGTAAGGTACTGGAATTGTTTTAATTAAATTGATTTGAAGGTTTAATTGATAGTTTGGATTTATTGTGAATTTTTGTTACATGTAATATTGGTTTTGTTAATGTTGCCTAAGTATAAGATTTTGTTGAATAAGGTTAAGGTGTTAAGAATGGTTTCTGGTATGATTTTTTAAGTATATTCAACGACTTCTGTTTAGAATTGATTTATTAAATCTGGCTTTGAATGTGTTTTCCTCATTTCCTGTGTTGTGTTGCTGCATGATGTTATAAGACTGATTGCTTATAAAGTTGGTATTGAATTGGGGTGATATTTGTTTATATACCATTGCGGCATGATCTTCAGAGTGATTGCATATTCTGAATGAACTTGCAGGCCACCTTCTTCCACATTCTTTTGACTTCTCCTTTCTTTCTTTAGGGCATGTTAATGGTAAAGTTGTTTGCTCGGTAATATAATTGGAAAAGGAAGGAAAGGGAGTGAAGAGAAAAGAAAGGAGAAAGGGGATATTTTCCCTTGTTTGGTTAGATGATTAGGGGAAGGAGGGAAGAGATTCTAAGTTCCCTCCCTCTTTAATAAKCACGATTCAAAATTCCAAACAAAGAGGAAGTGTGTTGGATAGCATATGTTTTGTGGTTTGTCAATGGAAAGTTGAGCTTCATGCTGTTGCCAATTTTATTTCGTTTCTCAGAAGGATTTTATGTTTATTGAGAGATACAATATATATTCAGGAGAGTTATATGAGTAAATGTTGAACTGAGTCGTAGTTTTTTTCATCCTTTTGGAGAGTAAGCCACTATAGCCTTATCCTTTTGTACTTTATTTTCATTTCAATTCTGCTTACTTTAGTTTTACACTACATTTTGAGAGGACAAGGCCTAAGAGTTGTTGATTTATTTATTTTGGATAAATTACTGGCAGGTTGTTTCTGCTTTGGCAGTTGATCACACAGGATCTAGAGTTCTTTCTGGAAGTTATGATTATACAGTTCGTATGTACGACTTCCAAGGCATGAAACGAGATTTGGGTTCATTTAGACAGTTAGAACCATCTGAAGGGCATCAAGTTCGAGCACTGAGCTGGAGTCCCACAGCTGGATTCTTTTTGTGTGTTACTGGCTCTGCTCAAGCTAAGGTACTTTCTTGCTCTACTATGTACTACTTCCTGATGAGTATCTTTAACTTTAATTGTGTCTTATTAGTTATTAACTGTTATCCCTGATGAGTATGCCTTTTCTTATTGTCAGATCTATGACCGTGATGGGCTTACTATTGGTGAGTTTGTCAAGGGAGATATGTATATCCGTGACCTTAAGAACACCAAGGGTCACATCACTGGTATAACTTGTGGAGAGTGGCATCCAGATAAAAAGGAGACAGTCTTGACATCGTCTGAAGATGGTTCACTGCGGATATGGGATGTGAATGACTTCAAATCCCAAAAACAGGTACTAATTTGGACTTGAATTCTTTTGTTTCTAGGAAGCATGTCTGCTAAGCTTTTCAAATATTGGATATTATTGGCCTCATGGTTCATAGAAATCTCCTATACTATGCATATGCCAATTTAATTCATCTTCTATGCCTTGTTTTATGTATTTCATCCATAATTTCTCACAACAGAAGCTAATATTTCTCACATCCTATAATGAAGTATATATAAGCTCTTCTCTTTTTGTATGTTCATTGTTAGATACATGGGGATTCTGTTTGATCTTGTAAACTGTGCCGAAAATCAGAAACGACTATATATGACCTGATAATATTATTTTAGTCCATAGAAACCTTGGCCAGATAAGATATAGTTTTCACTTTTCAACCTTTTGGCCAATATAGGCTATGTTCAATTCTACTTATTTAAGCATTGTAGTGCTTAGTTCAGACTTAACATAGTTTTAATGTTTTGTTTATCTTACTTGCCTTGTATTTTGTATTTTCCAAACTCTTACCGGAGTTACCGCTATAAAGAGTATTGTGATGCGCGCTATGTTGTAATTGTACTAAAATATAAATAATTTTTTGCTGATATATTTGACAAATATAGCAGTTGAACATCAAAGTTTAAACTCAACAAAAAATTCTGTGAATGACCCTTGACTGAACTTGTTGCTTTGACGATAGATGAACTCATATTTAGTCAATCCATCAATCAAAGCCTTAAAATCCCCTTGGTGGGGTCCTCTACATGAACCAAAGATGATTATTCCGTTAGTCATCCACGACATCCACTCATCCACATAGATTTTCCTTCTCCATCCCCTACGATTGAGAACCTCATTCTCCTACTAATCCATTTGTTTCATATCTTTCCTAACTCCTTCCAACCAAGCTATTTTCGGTCTCCCTCTCCGGCGCCACTTTTCTGAAACTAAGTACACTGAGCTGAAGGTTTCTTTTATATATCCTCAAGATCTAGCTGGTTCATTGGCTTCTGGTCATACACTATTTTGGATAGCTTCACTTTTTATTTAAAAGCTAATATGCGGCATTGGAATTCAAACAGAATCCTGTATAATGTATTCATTGTGAAGTTTTAGGTTGGTAGGGCGTCGTCTACTTTGCATTGCTTGGTGTTAGCTTTTTTGTCGTAAATTTTGTTTTACAATCTTCTCGCTATATAGGTTATCAAGCCAAAGCTTGCAAGGCCAGGGAGAGTCCCAGTCACAACATGTGCTTGGGAACGTGATGGTAAAAGCATTGCTGGTGGAATAGGAGATGGATCTATTCAGGTACATGTGAATTGCTGGATATTCGTTATTCTCAATGTCTGCTGCTAGTGTTGTATCTCATTCTTCTCACCATTGCTGTTTTTTTTATCGTTTCATAGATATGGAATCTTAAGCCGGGATGGGGAAGCAGACCAGATGTTTTTGTTGAAAAGGCACATACTGATGATATCACTGGATTAAGATTTTCAAGCGATGGCCGTCATTTGCTATCCAGGAGTTTTGACGGTACACTTAAGGTATGTCCTGCGTTTATGAGCCCTCACATTTAAATTGTCTGACACTTTACTTTATTTTGCTAATTATTGAAATGCACCAGATTTGGGACTTGCGCCAAATGAAGAAGTCTCTTAAGGTGTTTGAGGAATTGCCAAATCATTATGCTCAAACAAATGCCACATTTAGTCCAGACGAGCAGCTCATCTTGACTGGTACATCTGTAGAGAGAGATAGCCCAACTGGTGGATTGTTGTGTTTTTATGATCGGGAGAAACTTGAACTAGTATCGAAAGTTGGCATCTCCCCTACCTGCAGTGTTGTACAGTGTGCTTGGCATCCTAGGCTAAATCAGGTATGTTCTTTCAGATGATATTTTTAAAATAAACCTTGATTTTGTCACTTAATTAGTTAATTGGAATATGGAGAAATTGAACAAAGTAGAAAAAACGTACTTCGATTTTGGGTTTGATGCTCTCCTGGGAAATGGACGATCCTCACACTTTAGAACTGAATTACTTCTTTAGAAGCCACCTATTTCCACAATTTTACTCATGGAATAAATTATTTTGGGCTCTCTTTTGATTACCAATTATACGACTATACTTTTTTGTTTAACAATAATGAATAATCTAGCATTCTAGATCTCCAACCACTAGTGAATTCTATAATGAAAGACTATAAAATCAGAGATTAGCTCTAAAACTTACCTAAATCAAGTAAATCTTAATATAAATCTTATAACGGTTTTGTCAAAAAACTATTTTGTTGAACATAGCCCTTATGGCTGATTCTAAGCATAATATCCCTTTATTCTTATGGGTTATGGCTAATTTCAAGCATTATAGCCCTATATCTTTATGGCTAAATATAAGCGTGAATGTGTGATTGCCCTTAATCTTTATGGTTAATTTCAAGCATTAATGAGTTTAAGACATCCCCCAAAATGGAATCTACTTTGAAGGAAGTTATGGGGCGAAAACACGTTTTTAAGGTGTAGTTAAATGTTTATTCTTTCTGCTTTGGCAAAAGAATATTTAATACCCTAATGGCTATTCTTAGCATTTTCCCTGAAACAAATACAAGTATTTGATGTTGATACAATCTATTTAAAAAGCAACTTAGTAAACTTACCAAAAAAAAATGCAATTTTCTGTGTCTAGGTCTTTGCCACTACTGGAGATAAAAGCCAAGGTGGTACACACGTACTCTATGATCCAACTATGAGCGAAAGAGGTGCTCTTGTGTGTGTTGCTCGTGCTCCGAGGATGAAGTCAGTGGATGACTTTGAGGTGCAACCGGTTATACACAACCCTCATGCACTTCCTATGTTCAGAGATCAGCCCAGCCGCAAACGTCAGAGACAGAAGATTCTGAAAGACCCTGTAAAATCCCACAAACCAGAACTTCCTATGACTGGACCTGGACATGGAGGGAGGACTGGTACTTCGTCGGGTAGCTTATTGACACAATATCTTCTCAAGGTAAGGGTGAATTCTTTAGGTAATTTTTATATTATTTTAATCCTTCACAATTCTGACTGATACATCTAACATTATGACCTGTATTCCTTTCAGCAAGGAGGTATGTTGAAAGAGACATGGATGGATGAAGATCCCCGAGAAGCTATACTAAAGTACGCTGAGGCTGCAGAAAAGGATCCAAAGTTTATTGCCCCAGCCTATGCTGAGACCCAGCCTAAGCCGGTCTTTGAGGAACCTGATAAGGAAGATGAAGAGTGATGTAATAATGTACTGGCTATACTGTATTATGATTATTTGAATGAGCATTAAAAAAGTGTACTTCATCAACAGCCAATTTTTAAGGCAAAGTGTAAGGTGCTCAGTGCTCACGTGTAGCAAACTAGCAACAGCTAGAAGGTAAAATTAAAGAACTTGTGTTGTACATTTTGCACTTAATTTGAGATCCAATTTTGCGTTAATTGATTTCTGGGTAGAGGAATAAATGTAAAACAAATCAGTACTTTATCCAAGGGCCATTTGATATCATAGCGGGTTTTTTTTTTCAGTTTTGGTATTTAGTTTAAGATTTCTGCATATTTACAAGTTGTATTTTTATTTTCTATAAGATGATAAAATAGAAGGGGAATTTTCGTAGCCGTTCTAATGAAGGTGATACACTGATGCTTAATCTATCTTTCTTTATATGTCCATTGGTGTACCTACTCACTCCCTAGTAAGCGAAAGACGCTCCACCCACATCCCTACTGCAGGAGCATACTAGGTTATTGTCTCCCTTGCTGCCACAGCTACAAAACCCACATGTCCAGTGCTCATGCGATTCATGATATGCCTCCGATGATACAGCAGCTCTCGCTCCACCTTCAGTTGGGCAGCACTCATTGCCGAGAAATGATAAACGTAGCGCAGGTAGAGATATAGCACGGCTAATGTTCATCGGTTCTTTGGCACTGTTCACTTTTTTTAATGTGAAAAAAAGGAGACAAATTTCACACGAATTCTAACATTGTCTGAAAATATATTAACATTGTCTTATGAGTTTATAATATTTTCCAACTATATGCCAAACATTTTCTCAATGTGTTGTAACATTGTCCGTCAATTTATGTTGTGTTGACCAAGTATTCACCCGCGCTGAGTATTTACTTCCTCCTCATTACCACCATGGAACTCAACATTGCTCTGGTCCCATATTGCCCAAGCAAGTCATTGAGTCTTGCCACATCCTCTTGTCTGCAACACTTAAAGACCCAATCAACCCAACTTGCACTATCCCCCAAGAAAAACCCACCACTCAAACCAAAGGCATCAATCTACCTACTTGGCCATATGGTGTATTTTTTTTTTACTCCTCTTCAACTCCGTACCAACTATACAGAGATGGATTGAATAGGTCTGTGAAGCGTTACAAAGCCACCACACATTCTAACCTTTGATGGAAGCCGGGACAGTCAAACACAAACTTTTTTCTGAACATCAGTCAAGTAAGATGGACGTGGACGTCACCCAATTGCAAAATTATACTGTACAAACTTGCAGAGTATTCAGGCGCAAGGGAAACAGATAAATCTACTGGTTTGCCATTCTCTTTTCTCCATGTTCTAAAAATGAAAATTTTCCTTTTACATTGATTAATTTTACTGTTTGCTGTAAGGTTTTACTTGCTTGAGGGCTGTCAGGGGATCAGGCAGTCAGTGGCAGGTGTGGGCTGGCTGGTTGGGAAAACCGAGGAGAGATCAAAAGATTTGGCTCCAGGTGTATTGTTTCATTGAAAATACCCCAAATGAAAAATTACATGAATTGTTTGTCACAATTCATTTCTTGCTGAATCTCAAATTTTAATCCCAACAAAAATTCCAGAGAGTTAAAAACGGATAGAGCAAATGACACCAAAATCAGCTATAAAAATTCACATCATGTTTCCACAGCAAGTGAAGCAGCACACAGAAAGAACAACCAAACCAATTATTATTGGATATTAAACTCAGCATTTACAATAGGCTGAACCACAAGAATTTGAATGTAGCTCAGACACTAATTATATATAAAAGAAAAAGGGATTTACCTTCCCGCTATGTAAAAGGTGTACTCAGGCTATGGGACTATATTACAGAATATATCTTCCCCTTTTTTCCTTTGAACAAACCCACCCCCGACCCAAAAAAAAGAGAAAACCTAACCATGTATTAACTACAAAGAGCAACAAATCTATCCAGTTGCTGCAAATAGACTGACTGGTATTAGACGTTCAACATGTTTCTCTATCTTGTCCGCTTTTTTCACGATCTACATTAAGACTACTCGTGCTCAAAGGTTGACAAACGAGAGTCTGACAAGACTGAAAACATTTGTGTGTCTACGAACAGCTGCACAGCAAAAACCAAAGAGCATAAGCAATTGAAGCACATGTCTAATGATGATAAAATAAGTGCCAATTTAAAGTGCAAGAAGGGCCAAAGGAAGCACAAACCTTTATGAATGGTCGATCTCTACTAGGAAAGGAATCAATAAAACTATCCTTCAGAAGTAGTGAGACCTGCAAGAACAGCACTGTGAGAGTTAAAATCCTCAAGCTAATTTTATTATATCTTCTTGAACGAACAGTCTGAAACTCTAAAAACTTAAATACGATAGCAAATTTCACTCACTCGATCGTTGTTTGATTGTACACTGGTGATGGTATAGGACCTTAAATCTGCACAAAGCGACTCCATGTATCTCTTCAAGACATTTAAAAAACGAGAGGCAGCTTCAGCCTGCAGAGACATCATGACTTTTAATGCAACCAGAAGAATATTGCCAATAGATGACACAAGAAAAAATGCATTTCAAGACACATCTCTAAACTTATGTTTTCCACTTGGTGAGTTGGTGGACACACAATGAAAGTGCACAGCCAATTTTTCATTCTTGGAACCTAGTGTTGAAGATGGCCCTGCACTTGATATGAAGTAGCATACTAGTCAACGATTCAATGTGTTTACAAGAAATAGCTTCTCTGCTATTGCATTAACAAAGGGTGAACATCTAATCCTCAAGCTCCTCTAACATGCTAACAAATCGAAATTGGTGATAAGTAGAAGTAATGCGTGACACGCCAGGGTCATATCATATTATCGTCCATATCTGAACTCAACACAAATAACCTATGTTACTTGGACTCGGATGAAGTGTCAAGTGTCGGTGTCGGTGTCAAGCGTCGGGCTCGCCCATTTTCTTGAAAAAAGTGTTTTTAGTTACAAAATGAAGTGTCAAGTGTCGGTGTCCGACACGGACACATGAGGTAAATGAAAGAGTCTGAGTAACATAGCAAATAACATATGGGACAAGAGACTATGACATGGACAGGGCCCACTTTGAAATATGGGGAATAGGGTCCCACTTCACCATCTTTTGAGATTGACGTTAATTGTCTAGATAAGAATGGTGAGCTCCATGGTGAACAAAAGTTAAACAAGATTTTGTGCCTTAGTTTGTATTCTTTTTTATGTTTAAAGCCAGAAAAGCAAAATACTATTAGCCAAAGCTTTTGTTTAACATGAACTTTTGCCCAGTATCAAAGAAATGTAGATAACCCTCTTGCTTTGGAAACAATCATTCAACTCCAACGGAAATTAACGTTTAAAAAACAACCATTATATCACACATAAGTAATCTATTCACCTTTTAGGTGGTTGGCCACTTTGGCAAAATCATGATAGAATCACCCAATAATATCTGTGACACTACTTAGAATTAATAAGTCACAAAGGCCAATGGTCACCACGATACAAAAGACATCTAGGGCTAGTTTGCTTTGAGGGAAAACATTTTCCTGGAAAATGATTTCCATCATCATTCCATTTTCCTTTGTTTAGTTAAGGGGAGGAAAATCATTTTCCAAAAGGGGGAAAATTGCTCTTTAGAAAAGGAAAACCATTTTCCTTTGAAAAATAAGGAATGCTACATTGTCCAATCTACACTATTCCCTTTGCTTTCTCTTTCCATCTTTCCTTTTCTTTTTTACTCTCATTTCACTTTTCTCCCCAAGCTTTTCCATGATCAATCAAACAATGGAGAATGTTTTCTATAATCATTTTTTCCATTGAAAATTGTTTTCATGAAAACTTGTTAAAAAGGTTTTCCATCAAAACAATTGGAGCCATAATATAAAAAGCTTTTGTAGTGTCGGGTTTGTGTCAAGTTTTCAATCCAGTTTATCAAATGGAATGAAAAATCTCAACCCAAACCAGTTAATTTCACGTTCATTTAGTCTAAGAATCGCATGTCACACTTACATCCATTCCTTTGCAGATGAATACAAATATCTCAATCTAGTCAAGTAGTCATCACATACAATGTTCAACAGAATATCTAGAGCATTTGCACAGCTTATTACTTGGATGACTACAACTAGGTTGTGGGCTTAAAATCATATTTCCTTTTCTTTTTTTTTGACATATCATCAACTTCGGATGATATATTAAAAATTTCAAGTTGAACGGTAACAAAGTAATTTAAGTAGGTGATGTGGTGAATTGTAAGCTACTGATACACAATAGGACACATGAGATAGAAGATTCAAACTGCTAGTGTATATGACCTTGCATTAAACTACAACTACACAGCTTGTAATGTAAGTACTTCATTTAAAGTACCTGCTCCTCATTGCATTTATATACAGGGTGCTTCTCAGCCATCCCAGACTGACTAGCCAACGCAGCATGTATTGGGCGAAGCTCAGTATAGAGCTCCTTCCGTTGAGGAAGCAAGGGCATGGTACATGTTTTTACCTGCATAAATATATTTTTTTCAACAGAGTTCACGTGTCAGTAAGAACAGTGAGAATTAAAAATGTGAATAACATTAGCCCCAGTGGAATAGAACAGAATAGCACCAACAGTAACATCTCAGAGGCAACAATGACTTTTGTTTCTACTTCATAGTGTAAAAAGTAGGTGAATTCAAAGGAACTCGAGATTACATTAACTGTAACAATCAAAACTTCTCAAACTTAATCCTCTTCAATATATTTTAGTGTAAAGCATACATATGACAATTCTAGTGGCCAAAAATCACTCCCTCCTTCCCTCGGATAATGGCTTTATAAGCAATGTGGTAGCTCTATCACCCAAACACAAATTTGTTTTGCCTTTTTGGGATTACAATAACAATCAATGAACTATACTAGATCTCAGTTCTCTATTCTAGTATTCTCTATAATAATATACACTAGCAGCTTTCACTCAGCAAATAAACAAAAGTCATTGCTGCCTCAAGTACTTTTGAACGACGACTTATTGCAAAGAGAAGGCCTTCTCTTTTCAGAACTAAACAATCTTTTAACATATACCCTTCAATAGAACATGATCATTTAGAGGAGAATCCAAACCTGATCCTTTCCCACATTAACAAGAACAAGGTTTGAAGTTTTAATCTTCATGTCTGTTGGTTTATTCTTTATACCAACCTGAAATCCAGAAGAAGAGAGTGTTAATCAGGATGACAAGACCACAAGAGTTCCCTAACCATAACTTTTAATCTGATGTCAAAACAAAATCATTCTAACATTAATTCTACTTTTGAGCGTTTCTCAAGAAGACAAGACTTCCATAGAGTGATATTACTTTTTCAAAGCTAAACATCTACAATTTATGAAGATAAACTTGAGTTCAAACCAAGGCATTTTGGTGTAAAAAAACCATAAGCGTAGATATGTCCGTCATAATGCAAGGCAATGTAATAATCAATTTCAACTAAGATCACTAAGATGCCCCATTACCCCCTACTTAGTAAATTAAGCACTTAACCAAAAGCTCAGCTGCATCAAGGCTCAATAATACTAGTGATATTGCAATTTGCAAAACCAAATTTTGAAGACCAGTTGCAATGAACTTACAATGAAAGGAACGGGAGCATCAAGAAAATCAAGCATCTTTGCTGGGAGAATCTGAAACAATGAATATGTTAGGTAAAACAACAAAAAGAAGCAATCCACAAGCTTAGCATTGTTTAAAGTTAAATCAAATTATCAAATGTCAATATACACTGATCTCTATGTTAAACAGAAAATGAAACAAAAGAGACAATTGAT
Source organism: Bassia scoparia (assembly GCA_008642245.1). Lineage (NCBI taxonomy): Eukaryota > Viridiplantae > Streptophyta > Magnoliopsida > Caryophyllales > Amaranthaceae > Bassia > Bassia scoparia. The sequence continues at coordinate 104,563 of SNQN01000449.1, forward strand.
TTCAAACATCAACTTACTGAGAGAAATAGACTTTGCCATTCAAAGGGACGAATCATAGGTATGACAGACAGCACTACAGCCGACAGGATACCCTATAATGCATAAATTAGAGGTGAGAAAAAATGCAAGAGAGAGCTAACAATATTGCACCCAATTAAGAAATATTACAAAACAAGTCCAAAGAAAGGAATTTATGGTAAGCTCTAAGTGCTGCTGTATCTTAGTTTAAAAGCTATCAAATCTCAGAAACGCACTTTACGTATCACCAACAATAACTGAAGTCTTTACAGCACAGTTGATCAGTCAGGAGGAACTGCATGTGGACAAATAGTTCCACGCCTCATCATTGTAATTACTTGTGAACTGATGTTTCTCCACAAAAGAACAGAATGACAATGAACACTAAGCTAATGTAGCGCAAACTATTAAAAGACCTAGAGCAGATAAAATTATGAATTGCAACTAGCAAGAAAGAAATGTGTGCTAACATACTAAAGAAAATATGAGAAGATTCTAGCACTAGCACTCTAGCAGACTACAAATCATATGGGACACCTCCCTAAATCATGCACATTATTGATAGCCTGGTATGATATCCATCCACCACCAGAGATTACTTTGATGAACTGTTTGGTAATCGTTAATAAATGGTAGTAGAGAAAATAAATTTTCTAAGTGTAGTAATAGGAATGAATTTTTAAGAGTAATTTTGCGCCTTTACAAAAGAAGCACCTTTAACCCCCAATTTTATGTTTTCCATATAGAAGCAATTTCACCTCTAAAGCTTCTGTTTTTTTTATCCACGGGAACACATTTCATTCTGATAGGGTGGCACTAGATGGAATAAAAAATTTAGAAGAAAAATAGAGTTTTATAATAGCATTCATGGGAGTGAACATTGCTTCTCTTCATAAATTTACACACTATTTCATTTCCATTACCACCATTTCTAACTAATGATCAAACGGGGCATGACAGCCATTGAGCTATATATGAGATAGAAGAAACTTCATAAAGATTCAGAAAGCAGGAATATACGAGCAACCTAATTCACATTTTGTTGTATAATTCATTCAACAGTCCTACAAATTACGTTTTCTTAACTAAAAACAACATTATTTTCCTGTTCTCACAGAAATATCCTTATAAAGCTACAATTAACCAAGATGAGCAAGTTTTGAAAATTCTAAGACCAAGTGGCCAAGACACGTGCCAGTACTACTACTCCTTTGCAAGATAACAGACCAGACTTGATGAGATTAAGCACTTTGACCCAACCAGATATGGACTGAATGAAAAAAATCATTAAAGACTCTTATATCTAAATAATGTATATATGTATCTGCAATTCTGCAAAATATAACATTATAACTTACCAGATTAGATCCAACTACAGTCACTTGTTTCTCCAACAATACTCCAGAAAGCATAGCCAAAATCTGAAATGACAGAATAGTAGATGCTGAGAATTCCAGTTTCAGCTAACAATAAATAGCATAAAATCAGGGTTCATAATGGTAAGGTATATTAAATGATACCCTGAGATTCAACGGGGGAAATGCTACTCATACAAAGATAAAAACTATATGAAAGAATATATAAGGTCACAAGTGAAGTGCTTCCAGATGAATCAATGGTATACGTTTAGTTATTCAAGTTAGTATATAGAACTCTACAATACATGAGNCCCACGTAAGTTGGTCTTCTAGAACATTGTTTACAGAATCATCAAGACTTCTACATAAGTTAGCATTATATTAAAGTATTAAACCAATCACATCCTCCACAAGATCCCACAGATACATACATTATCAAGAGAAAGCACTCGACAGATGGTTGCAGTGGTCCAAACAGATAATGCAACAGCTTCCTCTGCAGCTGCTAATCTTGCATTGACCTGAAAATCACATCCTTGCTAAGCAATTACCTTGGAAAATTTCCTAGAGTAAATCGATTAAGCAACGTACCTCAGCAGATTTAAATGGATCGTGCAACTCTTTATCTAATAAGCTTTCATCTACATCAAGCTCAGAAACTGGGCAACGTTTATACTGAATAGCCTGCAGGTGCTCCAACGGCTGAAAAACTACCTCACTCCCCCGTTGCGGAACAGAAAGAGAACCATAAGCACAAACTATCTGTAGCAAATCATTCTTATTCTCCTGTAAACAGAGCATGTAGAAAAATCCTTATTTAATTACTAAGCCAACTAAGGACAACTGAAGGACATATCCTGAGTAAAAATATCATTTAGAAAATAAACAAAATAGACAAACCTTTGCCCATTCCATAGTCATAAAATCGCCTGAATAATCACTATCCTGGTTAGAAAACAAATCATCTTCATCCATGCTTCTCACTGAACTGTCAAAAAAACCGATTTGATTATAGATTACAGCATGGCAATGAATTTAAAGTAAATACTAACACGAGATAAGTTGGAAAGAAGCATAGATGAAATCCAAAGAATCCTGCCTACTATATCAGAAGCTTGAAGAGATATAACTATTATTACCTGTACAGGGACTGAGAGCTGTTGCTTCTCTCCAATTTGAGGTTTTCAGCAGGGGAGGAAAAGGTAGTCTCGGGTGAGCAAGTACCATTTTCAAAATTTTCATAAGGTCTACTAAAACCATTAGTACAGCTCTCAGGTACATCAGAAGCCAGATCAAAAGAATCTTGTAAATTTCTTTTCCCATCCTGATCTACCTCTTTAAAAGGACCAAAATCTGAGGCCTCACTTTCATTTGAAGGAGACTGAGTTTCCCCAATATTTGAAGAGGCAGATGGGAGCTCATCCTCAGTTATAATGCCAGCAGCAGCAGCAGTAAGGGCTATTGCACTATCAACAGGAATCGCTGATGACATCCACTCAGTTTCTCTGCTTGGCGACTCATAATTTCTATACAGTCCCCTTGAAGGGGAGGGAGAATAATCACATAGGCTCATTTCCGTAACAAATTGTGTTATTCGATTTAAACGCTCCTGTGAAATAATACTGCCATAAAAAGGAAAAAAAAAAAAAAAAAAAAAAAAAAGACACAAACTCAGCATGTGATTCAAATGCATTGCCAAAAAACACTGGAGATCGCAATGTTCTTAATATTCATTTCAAAAACTAACCCAACCTAAGAAGAATACCCTGACCTGTTGAGCATCTCATAGTGTAGCTCAAAGAAAGGAACTCTAGTCAGCAAACAATAGCAGCGAGGTGCAGAGACCAAAAACCGGCTGCCTCCAACTGATGGATTACACAAAGGTGATGAAGAACCCAAGATAGCAGGTAGCTTCTGAACTATTTCTGGTACATGTAGGCAAACACCATATACTGTTCCATTGTCCGCCGCCTAATTCAAAACAAGGTGATGAAGAATCAAATATCAACAGCAGCGTCTCAAAGTAGTAGAAACAGATAAAGGATGACATAAGTTCTTTAAATAATAATGAAGAAAATTAATATTTCAAAATATTGTTCATAGCAAACAAGACAACAAGTAATAAGTAATTAAGATGTTCTGCAAGGCATGATGACCCTAGGCTATTCAATTTATATTAGAGCTTCAGCACAATATAAGAGATAATTTGTCATGGGCAAGAGCAAATTTACCCTGATACTCAAATTACTAATCCTCAAAGCCAATTTTCATTATGCTTGCAAGTTTAAAATCATCAAAATAACATTTTTATATCTCACTTTTAGCATGGAAAGATGTGCACTAATAATGACTAACCTCTGTGTGATGATTTAAATAACTACTTTGAAAAGTCAAAAAAATCATAATATTATAACTAAGAAACAATACGACAACCCCATCCATATGATCCAATAATATTATTAAGATCTTACCTTTAGTGAGAAAACAAATGCCAAATCATCCCTACCCATATGCTCCTGTTTGATGACAAAGAATAATAATAGCATAATCAGCTAATATAGATTTTTCAATATATATCGCATATCATATTTCAACCAAAAAGAAAAGATGCATCACATAAACCAAGTCATTAGGAATATAAAATACTCATAACAGAGAAAAATAAGCACAAAACAAGGTGTAATTCAACCCAGTCTTCTCACCAATCCAAAACTAAACCTTTGGAACCAGGTAAAAACAAGAAAATCAGTATCATATGCCACATGCTGGTGAGCGTCGCAGGCTCGTGCTATCTCCAACTTTCTAGAGAGGTAGATATAGTCTTGTCTCACATGGCATTTTCTCATATAAAAATTCCTATAATTAAGAAATACTAAAACATGCACACACTTTCGCTTCGGTCAAGTGAACATCAAATTCAAAGCTCCCAAAGAAGTTTAAGGTTCTTGAAAGAACAGTGTATATGAGAGGTTATACAGGTGATAAATTAATAATTCAACTTTCTAGAGAGGTAGATATAGTCTTGTCTCACATGGCATTTTCTCATATAAAAATTCCTATAATTTATAAATACTAAAACATGCACACACTTTCGCTTCGGTCAAGTGAACATCAAATTCAAAGCTCCCAAAGAAGTTTAAGGTTCTTGCAAGAACAGTGTATATGGGAGGTTATACAGGTGATAAATTAATAACTCCAAACACTAATTAAAAGTATTTTCCTTGAAGGTAGCAGATGGTCGTGTACATTTGCATTTATACCCGTGAAAGACTACAATCCTCCAAAAAAAATTATTTGCCACCATGGGTGCTGAGTGCGTTCATTCATCTTCTATTCAGTAATAATATTGCACTTGCTGGTCAACTATATTGCGTCTTTCATGTTTATCATCAATGTTAGAACTTAGAATTGCAACAGCAGAGAGACTAACAAGTTGTATCTGTCATAGTGACTTTAACTTACATTACTAACAGTGAAAAGATTCTGCAGCTTAATAGCTAACCACAACTAAAGCAATAGCCATGAGCCCTTGTAGAAAAGCTGACAACATGGATATTCCTTTCCAGAAGAAAACATAAACAAATAAGAAAACAGAACCTACCTGACCATAAATAAGTGAATTCAAATCACTTAGGGATGGAGTTCTTTCCATAAGCCGAGCCTGAAGTTAGACAAAGACATAGAGGTTACAAAAAGAACTGTCAAAAGAACATCAGAAAAGATAGAGTACTTTAAGACACAATGGCATGATTACAGAAAATAAAATAAAAAAATTCACAATACACCATGTTACATGATAGAGAAAAAGAAATAGGATAAGACAATAAGTTAAAAACCTAGAGGGTAGAATTACTAGGTTTATTCAAATGAAGTTTGGCAACGCAACCATTAGTGCCACCAATTTAGGCTACAAGACAATAATTAATAGCTTATTTCCTTAGCATGAGCTTTTCATCCACTCTCACAAACCTAGTGAAATTAAGACAAGACTAACCACCAAGAGCACATAATCATCTTTAGTTCTTTCAACTGTCCAATATATTTAATGCAAGGAAAACCTGGAAAATTAATTTAAAAATTAAGAGGCTTTTAAATCCTTGAGAATTTTATCTGAATCAGCAAAAGATCAAAATGTTAGGCAATTGAGAACTATTTTCATCCTCTACGAACAAGATTGCTAAGGTTTTCAATAAAATAATAAAACCATTTGTTGACAAGTAGAATTTCAACCATATCACATTATGTTTTCCTTAAATTGCAATGACAAAATGTTAATTCAAAATACCAAATGAAAGAGAGATTCAAATTGTCAATTGGTCCTTATTTTTATTTTTTTTAATATAAAATAGGCCACCTGATTTTCAACGCATACCACTTAGCCATGCAATTCGTATGGTTATTCATAGGCTAGGTGACGATGTAGAAAACACCCTTGGAGTACCCTTGGAGTACAATATCACTAATGGATTCAATTGGATTTATAGGCTGTGATTAAGCTACAATAGAAATGGAAGTAAATGATACTATTCCTTGCCCACAAAGCCTAGAAAAACTTCAATTTCAACTCTTATCATAAAGTAGCTTGAAACTTCAAAGAAGGCCAGGTAGATAGGGCTAATAAATTTATAATGTACATGAGCGAAATATTCTATGCCAAGTCGCCTACCAGAATAAAACATTCAAGAGAAAGGGATGCTAGCATATCTATAGGGATGGAGCCCAGTTTTTCATACATGTGACACACTTCTAAAACAATCTTAGAGCAACAACAGTTTTTTTCTATTCTATGATCTAAGCGCTACATTTGTTCAAGAAAAGCATGAGGCATACGCTTAAGATGTCCTCTGACAAGAATAAGAAGATGATTTGCTTGCATGTGACTAGGATTGACGCCCAAATGATCTAATAGAAATAATCTTTGTATTTAAAAGGAAGCTTGAAGATGGATCAAACTATATTTAGCATGCTGCACATCCATTGAACCGAACTACTTATACAAAGCCAAACAATTTGCATTAATTTAAAACAACACAATAGAAACTCAATTCAAAATCAATAGTCGTGAGTAGTGCAGAAACCTTAACACCTCCAGGAAATGTAAAAGCGCATAAATCCTTCATGCGCAAAGGCAGTTTTTTCCCAGCAGGATATTTGAATATAACCTGCACAAGAAATGAACATTACATATACATTAACATATATTTTGAGGTAGACAGGCCTTTGCTAGTTTATAAATGAATCTTAGATTCGCAATTTAGAATTTACTAACAATTCAACAGCTACTTTTCTAACGAAGGCAGCATATATTACTATAAGCAGACATCCGATCCAAGCAAATAAAGCGTGAAAAAAAACCCCACCTGAGGATCCAATGCTGGAGGTGAAGGCCCACGATAGTTCAAAGATTTTCCATTCTGCTCATCTAATTTAGTCAAATCTGCCTCCCACCTTTTCCTTTTAGCAAAGGCGTCCTCAACGGCTCCAAGATTGGAATCAGGATGAAGACCCGTGACAATAAAGTGTTCAAATAATGAAGTAGGCTCCTGATACTTCGTACGATCCTAAGCAAGAAACAAGAAAGGGTTATTTTGTTGCAAAAAAAGGAAATTCTAGTTTGTAAAAAACATCATAGGGGTGATATTGAAAAGGCCATTGATAACCATGCCTTATCTTCTCCATCACCATGGGAAACGGAGATTCCAACTAGAACAATTACTAAATTGACAACAATCTCTGACAACTCTTATACAAGAAACAACCATTCTCCAATTTCTATATGCATAAACCATTGGCCCGTAGCAAATTAATCTTTACCAAATCTAGATAGAAACAAGATTGTCTAAGATCTTAAACCCATAATTTTTTTTCCTACTAATTAGCATGAACCATAGCTTACCCATTTCAAGATTATCACATGCATACAACATATATAAATAATAGATCAAACAAATTTTCCCCAAATATGCCATGAGATAAGCATATGTAAATGAAGACCATGTTGAAGTTCACCCGTAAAGAACAAATCAATATAGCACAGAATTATTTATCTATGTTACCAGGACTCTTATACCCATGTCCGACACGGATACGTGTCCAAGTGTCCGACTAGGCTATTTTTTGAAAAATTACCAAGATTTTAGCCCAAAATGAAGTGTCCAAGTATCGTACCCATGTCCGAGTGTCAAGGATCCGACACGGGTACTTGAGGTAAAATGAAGAGTCCGGGTAACATAGTTATTTATTACAAATACAACTTTTATATTGTGTCGGGGTGAATTCATTGCTTACCAGTAAATTTTCTAAAAGTAAAACTATGTAAAAAATAGATCTACAATTCACAAGTCCCCATCCCATATATAACAGTTATAACACTGGATAGGAACGAAGCAAACAGTTCTTACTCCTACAAACCAATCCACAAAAGGCAAAAAGTTCATGACACAAACATCTTATACTCTAGATAAGCCGCAAAGAGACTCATGAAACAAATATCTAGAAGCATAACTACAAGCCCTGGGTGGACTAATGTATAATACTCAATCCCCATAAAGAAAAAGAGATGGCTTTAAAGTAGGTAGTGCTCCTCGAAGATATTATGTTCTCTACTAGATTTTGTTACTTGGTCACATGTTAAAAGGGATGGGAATTTTGTTGTCCATCACCTTGCTAAGTTGGTGCCTTTAGAACGTGAACATGTGTGGTGTAATATGATTCCTAACGATGTTGCTCCGTATGTACTTATGGACAAGTTGTCCCTAAATTAATAAAATTGCACCATCTTTCCCATCAAAAGAAAGTAGGAGTTCTAGAATTCCTCCAAACAAGACATCTTAAAAAATGGCTGGAGTCACTGGATTTTTGAACTATTGAAGTGATTCCAAAACTAACAACTTGAAGCATAGAAAGATGGAAACGCGTGAAGAATGGTTTTAAAATACTTGAAAACACAAGAGACAACACTTGTGCCAAAAATTTCCATCTCCAAGTAGAATAAATCCAACTAAGTATAGGTAGTTTCTAAGGCAGCAGGCCCACATACATAGCATTTAGTTTTAACCAAGTTATGCTGAGTTCTTTGACCCAAACTATTCCATTAACGCAGAGCACATACCTTAATCTATCGATGAGGTGCACAACGCCTCAACGTGACTTGTAAACATGGCTGCCAAGAAGTTTAATGATTTAAAGAAGATAATGCTACGGTTACTATAGTTGATTGAAGCTATCTAACACCGTCACATGGGGTATTCTGAGAGAAATGAGGATATATAATTACGATCTGGAAAATGCGAAGAAAAAAATTGATACAATTAGTAATCCTAATCTACATAAGAGATTTCAGCATCACAGAGATTACTTAGTCTAAATTTTCCTTTAGAACATCCATCAATCACCTAACTATATGGCCTTTAATTGAACATGGCCCATATCGAAACTTTTCCATAAGTAATTAAGATTTCAGACAAAAGGATAAGGATTAAGGAACACATAAGAGTATAAGACAATATATCATACTAGAAAGTCCATATCCTCACCCAAGCTAAATAGGTCTTCTTGTTTTCAGGGGTTAAAAAAATAAAAAAAAAGCTAGTTACAACCAGTCCACCATGGATATCTTTATGTCCAAAGAGACCGCAACCAAACAGAACAATAGTCGCCAAATGTACACAAACAGCAGCTCATGCTCGAAGCCCCTGCCTCTCAAGGTCTCTACAATGAGGATGAAAATCAATTCTCAGCATCCTCAACTTAGACATTATAAGGGTGACAGAGAGTTGTATCTCTAGGCCTTGAACCCATTTTCCAATCCTTAGAATGGACTTTCCCACGTCACATGCTGATAGCAGTTCAAAAGTACTCTAGAAAGTAGAATGCTAAAATATTTAATCCTTTCTTAGCAGTTCAAAAGTGGGTAGGGTAATGAATCCTAAAAAAAATCATCACATATATAATCATGACGATAAATTAATCACAAAATATCCGTGAAATCAAAAGATGTAATTCTGGAGTCCAAGTAATACAGAAACCAAACCATCATCAGAAACAAACAACAAGACAATATGTAAATTACAAAAACATACTTGGGTATGAAGCTGGTACCACTGGCGTTTCTGGTTTGCCAGCACCTCAGGATTAAAATTGAACCGTCCGTTCTCATACTGTGAATTCCCACCCCACCGCCAAGCCTTGGAAATCTGAGACTTCAAATTCTGGAAACTATTACTACGACGGTGTCCCTGGCTTATAACTTCACTCTGACTTCTTTTATGTCCTGTCCAAACCGGTGATGTGTTCGCGCTACTTAAATACTCATTTGCCACCCTAACAGCCTCCTCAGATATCTGATGCAAAACCCACAATGGCGAAGCCGGTCGTTCTACAGGTACATCAACATCTTCTTTTACCTCCATTTTTGCCAAAATTCTTAGCTCATTTTTTGTTATCCATGTACCAAATCCTTCAGTACTTTTATCATATCACTTGGCATAAACCCAAAACTATGTATGGCAGAATTTATGGAAAAAAAGTCACCTCCTTTAGAATAAACCAAAGTTACCAAGTCTAAGATTTATGGCAACCCACTAATAAAATTCAAGAGGTCCACCAAATATATAATCTTCTTCTACTTGCTTTTCAATGTTTCTGCTGATCCTCCAGCCAAGATACAGTTCATAAATACAATCGATCAAATGCCTTAAAAAAGAAACTGAAAAGGTTGGTACTTTCTATTTTAACTTTGCACGATCAAAATTCCTGTATATCAAACAATGAAAATGACATTGAATTTAAGATGTCGAAGTCAAATTCAGCATTAACCCATAAAATTAATTCACACAAACTAAAAACGGAAATTAAAAAACCCCAATTAACCTTTCATATCTGTGGTCATTTTCTTTGTACCCTCACGACAAAAACAGATGGCAAATTAAGCTTTACAAAGCCATAACTTATCAACCCAAAAATTATTTATCAAAAGGCTATAAAATCGATTTCAAAGATAATAAATTTTAAGCACAAATCAAAAAAACTTGCTTGTTTCTTGTCCAAAAATAGAACAAAAAAACAACCAGATGAAAGGAAATAATAACTGTCAAGCAATTAATCAACATATACAAGGAAAGTTAGAATAGAAAGACATACCTTGTGAAAGAGTTACTAAGGCAAAGATGAATTTGCAAAGAAATTCAGTTGAGATTGAGAAAAGTGGAGAAAAGATGGAAGGAGGGAATGAAAAGGGTCACCAAAAATAGCAGGAAGGCTATGTAGAGAAAGGTCAAGAGTTGAACTTGAGCAAATGTGGAACTTTGTTTCAATGTTCATGAAATGAACAATTAAAAATGTTTTGTTTGTGAATTTTGTATGGTGGATCAAAGTGGACCCACATGACATCAAATGTGTAACTTGGTCACTTGGGGAGTTGGGGGCCACTTTGAACATCACAATTTTGGTTGGTGTTTAGGAAAGTTTTGCCATTTATATGTGGAAAACAAAATTAAAATGGAGATGATGGGTGATTGGTAGATGAAATTGTTGTGCTACTATAAATTTGGTTCAACTTTTGGTACTAAAAGAGTTGGGTTTAGGTGATGAATATGAATGTCATTGCTATGTTTTTTTTCTATAACAAGTGTGTGTTTTATTGTGTCAAAATTTGATTTAGAAGCCCATAATAAATTTAATTTTTCTAGTAATTTAAAATTCAGTTTGACTAATGATGTAACTAAATTAAATAACTACTACATATGTCTCATTGAGATTGCAACGTTTCCCCTTCACAAAATGTTGCATCTCAGTGGGACGGAAGAAGTAACTAGCTATATGAACTTGTTAACGAATCACCTCCACAATTGAGTTTTGTGGACTTCGAATAGGTCGACTTTGATCATTTTTATGGGAAAATTTGTCCAAAACTACTTAAGTTATAACTTTTTTGTCAAAACTATTAAATTTTTAATTTTTTATTGACCACTACCTGTTTTTTTCTCCGACATTGACTCCAATTTTTCGGCCATTAAATGACACGTGTGTGCCGGGTGACTTCATTATTTTGTTTTTCCTGTTTTATTTATCGTTTTCCCTCCATTATACCCAGGATTACCCACTCATTGTGAGGTCATGATCTTAGCCAATAAACGACAACCCCAATCACACTTCATCACCATCAACCCGAACCACCAAAACCAACATGAACCACCACCTTCGTCAGCCCAAACCACCACAAACCTACCCACAACCCAAACCACCACCACAAAACCTGGAGTAAATCATCAAACACACAACACCACCATAAGTCCAGGCACGAAACCACCATCACCATTGAAGTGTGATATATTTGGAAAATGTGAAGTATTTGGAAATAATGTGATTGTTTTCAATTGGATCAGAATAGTTCATTTTTCTTTAGATATTTTGGCAACTTTTGCGGTAAATTAGATGTTTCTTGGGTTGGGTTTCGTATATGCGAAGGTTTAATTGACAAATTTCTAAGTGATTTTTTTAAGGTAAATATAAATTTTCATTAATTGGAAGTCATATGACATCTAGAATAAGCATCATAGAAAAGTAAAATACAATCTAAATTAACCAAGTAAAGTACTAGATTTGACAATGAAGTGTAGTCCCTCATTATTCGTTGAATTATGTTGCCTTCTGTCAGGGAGTTCATTTCCTTAGTTTTGGGAAAAAAACTCATTACTTGATATCATGTATAACGCATCCTCAATTCCAACGTCAATTACAAAACTGTACGACTTACAACCCAAGAATTCAGCCTTTCAAATAAAACCCTAAAAATATATTCCAATCTTCCACAAGGGAAGAAGGGAAAGACAAATCCTAAATTACCACAAAACGAGAGAAGAAACCCATAGATTAGGAAGAAAACTCTCATAAAAAAGATAGCAAGAAAAGAATAGTGATTTAAGGTGAGGAAGATTGATTAATATTTAATAATGTAGAAAAATGAATTTTGGAAAAAAAAGTACCTTTAAAATCGATCCATATCACTGATTATTTCTAATGCTTTAGTTAAATTACATCTAAAAATAGTAAAGAGGACTCAAACGGTGGGAAAAAAATTGCAAGTCCTTAAAGATGAAAAAACCAAATTATAAGTTTGAGTCTTTGTTGTATACTTAACTCGTTTCATTTTGGAGCTGAGGTATAGACCGTCACATTATATTTTTACAATATTGCCTTTATTATGTGGGCAATATATTCGATATACATACCTACTTAATAAATTGTTCCAAATCCATGATTTTCCATTCCCTCACTTCAAATGATGTACTGTGTTCTCTTGAACCCTCGTCATTTTTTGTCTCTTCTTTTCTCCTCTGATCTCTTTTACCTTTAATAAATAATAAATCTTGAGATTTCGACTTCAAACTTCATTGAATGTCGACACTTGAACATACTTTACACTTTCTTGTGATTTTCTTGACACCAAAGTTGCATATTTTGATTTCAATTTCATTTCATGGTTTTTATTTTCGAAATGAGTGTGTATAATTTTTTTAAATAAATGAGCGAAAAGGGTGGTATATATTACATATGGAGTAGAAAGATTTGAATATGTATGTGATCTATTACACACTCAAGTTCTCAATTTTAACTACTAAGCTAAGACAAAATCTCAACTCATCATATAAAAGTGTTAAAGTATAGCCAACATTGATGTTTGTAAAAACTCCTCCATTCAACTTACGTAAATTTGCTAACTACTACCTACATTTATGATGTATTTGTGCATAACATTCAAAATGTTTTTTAAAAATAAATAAATAAATACCCATTTCCTTCTAAATTATGTACAAAATCCCCACAAACATAAAAGATAAATCGGAGCGGAGGGAGTACAACACAATCCAATTAAGCTAATTTGTTTGGTGGGCCCAATTAAACCATAATTCTATCCAAAAACCCCTCGATTTTCTCTTATTAATCTCTATTATATAAGGGAAGGGGGGAGGAAGATGGTGTCCCCCCTCTTAAAATACGTAAATACCCTTAATGAAATTATGTGTCTAAAAAGTCTATAATATCCTTAACTAAAAAAAGTTATAAATTGATGTGTTAAAGTGCTCCTTTTCTATTCTATTAACTTCATTGTTCTATTAAAAATTGACAACACATTTAAGACGTGCGTGACTAAATTCAAGTCTATCAACATTATTATGCAAATTAAATCAAATCATACGAGAATATATTTTGAATTCAAGTCAAAATTATTTACAGAATAATTACAATTAAAATAAATTGTATTGTTAATAAGCTATTCCGAAAGAAATAATAATAGCAAATACTATTTCTTAAACATTTTAATTATTTAAATATTATATAATAATTTTTCATTAATTGTAATTTTTGTAGGTTTAAGCACGCATCGCGTGCACATAAAAACTAGTAGTTCTATATATAAGAGGAAGAAAGACAAATTAAGAGAATTGATGATATGTTTAATCCTATATGGTGTCATGTTAGAAGATACATGAGGCAACACATGACAAAATTTCCCCATTTAAGGAGTGTTGGAAATATAATAGGACAAACGAGGCAAAGGAGATTGGGGAAATCGGGAAAACAAAGTGTAAGCAAATGCATGCCTCAAGGGTCGAATGCATGACTCATGCATTCGAGGCAGAGGCAAGTGCGTGAGTCACGGCTCGTGTTTGCACTTTGCGGTTTGGTTCGATCTTTTGCCCGTTGATATTTTGTCCGTTAGAAGCCTTCTTAATGCATGATAATGATGATTTAATTCATATTAAAGCTAGGAAGAATCAATTGATATGGGATTGAATGTGATTGAATCACATTTAATTCAAATTGATTTAGCTTTGGTGCATTGATTTTGGGGGTTACACCATCCAAATATATGGTTGTTGGAGTACCTATGGAGTGCCTATAAATAGGTTCACTTGTTTCATTAGTTAGATAGAGGGAACACTTGAGCTTTTCTATCTTAGCTTGTACTCCCTCCGTTTTTTTTAGTTGTTCCAGTTTCTATTTTGGGATGTTTTTAAATAGTTGTTCCAAACCAATCTAAAAATAACTTTTTCACATTTTACCTACTTTATTTACTCTAACATTAATGACTTACYCATTTCTAAAGTCAACTTTCATTACTTTACCCAATCTTTTCACCCAAAATTACTATTTTCCATAAAATTTCATTCACACATTTACTCTTTTACCTGACTTATTCAATTTTTTACCCAACTTACTCAACTATTTTATTCGACTCAATCAACTCGATCTTAAAAACCGTTCCATAATGGTATGGAACATCTAAAAAAAAAACGGAGGGAGTAACTTGCAATGCTTTCAAGTTCAATCTCTAACACACTTGGTTAGAATAGTCATTGCAAATTTCTCACAAACTCCTTTTCTTCCCTATCTTGTAACTTGCAATGCTTTCAAATTCAATCTCTAAGACACTTGAATTGGTTAGAGTAGTCATCCTAAATTTCTCACAAACTCCTTTTCTGAATTCACTTTGAAGATCATCGAAGTGAGTTGCTCTCTCTATTGTATCTCATTAGTTATTTCGTGTTAATCCGGTGATCCTAAAGGGGCGAAATTAAACTAATAGGAAAATGTAAATTCTGTGCCTTGAAGTGAATGTCCGAACTTTCCTCTTATTCAATTTCCAACAAGGAGTATTTGAATAAGAAGTACTGGTTGATTGATTAATTAAGGATGAAATAGAATTAAATCGGGCACACTTATTTTGTTCAAAACTCAGTTTTATTCTGGGTGATGTCTATTCTCAACACCAACCTAAGATGATGATCAAATGTGGTTGATTATATTTTTGACCCCTTAGTTTGACTTGCATTATTCGGTTAATTAATCAAAAAAAAAAAGGTAGGTTTCCCTTCTTTCAAAAAAGGAGGACAATATCTTATAAGTGAAACAATAGAAATATAGAATTGCATTAGATAATCCCCCAACTGTGTCCTTCAAGAAACCAGTTAATCAACCATTAAACTATTACATTTCAAATTTGTACTTCGTATTTACTACAATGCCTTCTTACATTGATGATTGATTTTATTTTATTTTATTTTTTCCGAGAGGCTGATTGATTTTATTAGTTTGATGATAAACTGACTATATCACTAAAGCTTACGGAGTATTTTAATATATGCACGAAAGTTTCAGAATAAAAGTACATGTAGTTATAAACACTTTGACCAGCACAAGGCTGACCGGCTGGCCGCTAAATTAATTACTCCGTAACATATTAAGGGTGTGTTTGGGGCACAGTGATTATTTACTCGCTCCATTTCTTTTTTGTTTGTTTTGTTTGAAATTAGGGTGAGAATTAAGAAATATGATCCAATTTAACATGGAAAATGTAGATAAAATTGGAGTTAAAAATAGAAAAGATTCTAAACAGGACAGACATTTAGGAATACAATTTCAAGAAATAGGACAAATAAAAAGGAACGGAGAAAGTAGTATTTAGTGTTCTAATTATTTTAAAAAACTACTTGGTTAATTTCAAGACAAACAAAAGGGAACGAATGAAGGTGGCAGGGGCTTGGGGGGTTTGAAGAGAGAGCGAGAAGGGTGTTAATTAGTTTAATTATTAAGTTAGGAATTTGATTTTTTTTAAAAAAAAGAAAAATCAATAAGAGTCTATTAGTAAATTCAATCAATTTTTAGGGTAAAATGGTTAAATTTAATTACTTTTGCAAAATTGATGACTATTTTATATATTTTTGAAAACTCGAGACTACTAATGAAACGAAATAAATTAAAAATAGGGGACTACCAATAATAATTTCTCATGTATTAGTAGTGGGTTGTTAATCTAACTAGTGGGTAAATGTAGTGATTTTGACATGAATTCCAAGAGTAATGCTTGATCTGCTCCATATTAGCTGTAATATAGGAGGTGAACAAAAGTATTAAGGAGATGAGAGATATAGTGAAAGTAAATGAGAGTCATATGTCAAAAAGAAAATAATTGAACTTGAGAGAATGAAGTGTTATTTAAAGATGAAAAAATTGTTAAACATAGTCCTAAAAGCCATATTTAAAAAGCTTCAAATAGATATAAAAAATTATACTCGGTGTCAAAAACTTATTGTCTCAAATAATAATGTGCAATTGTATTAAAATTCTAAATTATTTCCATTTTAAAAACACAAGATTTAAAGTTTAAACATAATTCTTAAGACTATGTTTAACATTGACCTTAAAATATTAAAAGAAAAATATAGTTTTTTTTTTTGTGTGTGCAGTGCGCACTTACTGAGTCATAAGGGTGATAAGTAGGGGAGAGCGTGATGCGATTTGGACCCCTAAACTGCACCAAAATTCAACACTATTATAACAAAGTCTTATAACAAAGTCTTACTATATATACATTGTTAAAAAAAAGTGGCAACAAATGAATTTTCACGTATTTCAAGGAAGCGATTTAACAATGTAAAACGGAAAAATTAATCATTGTAATTTTAACACAATAAAGAATGAGATTATAACTTCATTGTGTTAAAATTGCTTTGATTAATTTACTCGTTTATATTATTAAATCTCCTCCTTTATATACGTGAAAAATTATATATTGCCATTTTTTTTGAAACGGAGGAAGTAGTACAAAAGTTAATTTTATAATGTTCTTATTAATATACTCCATCTGTATCAAAATAAATGCAACAATTTGACATGAAAGACCGTAATGACACATCTTTAACGACAAGATTTGTAGTTTAAAATAATTGCAAACTGTAAAATTGCATTTTGGAAAATTAAAAAACCAAACCACACTTTTCAAACAACAAATCAAACTGAAGTCTCAAATTACGGTTCAGTTTGTGGTTTGGTGTGGTCCAGGCTGCACTCGCTCTCCCTTTCGGGAATGACAATTGATCTTAACATTAAGGTCATGCTTGGTATGAGGGTAATGTCTTAAAATAATGGAAAAATTGGTAATAAATACCCCCTTTTGGACCGTATTTGAAAATAAATACCCCCTTTTAAAAATATTTTATTTAAATACCTCCTTTCGTCTATTTTTTTTGGTTTAGGTACCACTTAACGATTTTTCTGAAGGAGCTGCTACTGTGAAATGACAAAATCACCCCTCATAACATTTTAACCCTCAAACCTCTCATTCTTCTCTCTCCTTCACCACGATTACCCTGCTCATTCCTCTTTTGACTTTCCTTTATTTTTTTCTCCCTTTCTTCCTCAAATCTCCATTTTTTTACTCTGAATTCCTTAACTTTGGGTCGATTTATTTACTGTTTTCGTACTTTGCTTTGATTATTATAGTCATTTGCAAGGTATAGTGCTTAATTAATTGAGTAATTGTTTATTGAATGGTGTTTTCGAGTGCACTGTAATGGCGCAAACGGAGGGTACTCTTGGCAATTTGTTAGCTGGTGGAAGCTCCAACAGGTATTCTTTACTTATTTCATTTTTTTTGCTCAATTATTTGTTTTTTTTATGTTAATTATATGTATGTGAATCAATTTCCTACTGATTGATTAATTGCCCTAATTTTGAATTGTTCGAAGTATGTACGATGGGTTTGTTTATTCACTTGCTTCTTTAATCTTCATTTGATTTAGGTTATTGCCAAAATTTGTTAGTGTGAACATGTGGGTTGGTGGTAAATTTGAGTTGCTTGCTAATGGGAAAACTAGTTATGTTGGTGGGGGGATGTTAATGGAGAATGACCTGTGGATAGGTGAWTTTAATCTTGACAGACTAAGGAAAATTGTAACTGATAGGATGGAAGAATACATGGGGTTTTTGCCAAGGTTGTTTACTTTGTGGCAGCTTATARAATTAGGGAAGGGAAGGAACAATTGGGCAAAGTTAWTTGAGTGTAATGAGGGAGAAAATGTCAGAAGAAGAAGAAGAAATGAAGTGAATTGATGAAGAGTGGGTTGGATCGTATTGAATGGGAGAGGGAGTATTAATAGACAGATGTGGGACCCAGCTCAAGAAAGGACTCTGTTAACTTTGGACGGAAAAACGTTAAGTGGTACCTAAACCAAAAAAAATAGACGAAAGGAGGTATTTAAATAAAATATTTTTGAAAGGGGGTATTTATTTTCAAATACGGTCCAAAAGGGGGTATTTATTACCAATTTTTCCTAAAATAATAAATGTCAAACTTGAGAAAACTAAGAAAACATGTGACTTAAGATAGTGATAGAGGAATAATGATATTTTTTGTGACTAAAAAAAGAGAAGTGAAATAATTATTACGCTAATATGGTAGTAATTATTGCCCTAGGATGGAGGAGGATAACTATCTCCGATCCCCAAATGTGGATAATAGTCCTCTTTTTTTCTCCCACCACCAGCACTACTTAATCATACCCAGTCCTCACCATCACTTTATCCCTTTAGTTTTACCTCTAAAGTCTCGCTTGGTACGAGAGTAATATATTAAGGGATAATAAAAGTCAAATTTGAGAAAACTAAGAAGAAAACATGCGAGTTAAAATGTTGATAAAGGGACAATTACATTTTTTGTGATTAAAAAAGCAGAAGTGAGATAGTTATTACCCCAATATAAGGGTAACTATTACCCTAGTGTAGAGGAGGGTAACTATCTTCTCACAAATGAGGGTAATAAGGGTCTGTTTACATTAGCTTATTTTTCAGTTCAGTTCAGTTCAGTTGTTAACCCAATTTCTCTCTCTCATAAAATATTCAATTCCATTCAATTCAGTTGATTTCAGTTATTGTAAACAAGCCCTAAATCCCCTTCTCTAGTTCTCTTCCCACCACCACTTTATACCTTAATTTTCTCAAATTTGACTTTTATTACCCTTAATACATTACCTCCCCTTGTAAAAAAAAATAAAAATACATTACCTCCATATCAAACGAGACCTAAATACTTTTGTTTTTTCAAGTTTAACTTTCATTACCCCTGAATACATTACTTATATACCAATCGTGACCTTAGTTATATCGGGAAGAAAACTTTAATCAAAGAGGTCTCCTTTGGGGCCCGGGCGTCACTTAACAAGATGGATTGATTAATTGAATGAAACTTAAAAAAAATTAGGGGGAAGCACGTGATAGAGATGCTCCTGTAAAGCATAAACATGCACAGCACTTCAGCTACAGGAAACCGACAACTGTGCAATGTAGCTGTGTGACCCACTGACCCATATTGCATGAATAAGCTTTATTTTAAGCCGTTGATGAACTGAGTCAAAGTCTCAATCCAATGGTTATGACGTGTGTGATAGTTGACGCGCTGTGATAGCGAGTGACGCGGTCTAAAGAGGACATTTCGTGCGGGGGAAATTACTGGCACGTGCCACTTACTTAGTTGATTGGAATTTTTATTGGAAATTGTTGATTTCTCATTTTTTTTTTGTCTCCTCCCATCACACTTCGTCGCCGCTTGTGCCTTTTTGCCTTACTACGTTTTATAATTGAAGCAATCACATCAAATTTGATAATGTGCCTTACTGCGTTTCATCAATTGATAATCACATCAAATTTGATTCAATTGTTAATTTCATTGGAAGTAAACTATGTTCATGCTTATCCTTTAAAAAATAAACTATGTTCATGTTTAAAGACATTTTCAAGTTCAAGTCGGGTTTGCATTAGATGTGATTAACACTAATTCGATTTGTCGATTCGGTCTAACCTGTTCAAAAAGTGAGGATTTTAAAGAATAATTTTTTTTAGTTTAAAAGCCCGGTTCGACCTTCAAAGTTGGCTCTTTTTCGACCATATAATTTTTTAACTCCTCTTCAAAAAAATTGTGAGAAATATTTTTTTTTGGTTACAAAGATTTAGTCGCAAAATAAGTATTGTATATGAAACTCATGTCAATTTACCTCGTTCCTAATCATATACCCAAGTTGGCAAGTTCTCAAGTCCCAACCAATGTTGGTATTGAATTGTTTTCTTAATTGTTTAGAAAGCTACTAGGGCGTGAATGATAATCGATTTTAACGTTGGTATCCAGACCAATCATGACCTTGCGTTTGATGAAGTTCCGTAGTTCAACCCTGACTTCAAACCAAGTTCAGGCTAATGAAGTAATGATCATTGAATCATTGATGAACACGAGTGGCAATTGCCAATTGGCAAACAAACAACCGTGGGCCTTGCAACACTTGTTACGGTTACGAACTGGGTTGGGCTTAATTGGGCCTTATTCAAACCCAGAATCAATCCCCTTATTTCAAGCCCAAAAAACCCAATAAAGCGTTCTCAACACGTGACCCATTTTATGATAGTAATAGCGGTTAGTCCACGACAATTTTCCCGGGTTAAGTTAGTCAACACTTAAAAAGGAAAAAAAAAAAAAGACTTGCTCGTTTCACAAGTCTTCTCTCTCCTCAATTTTCTCTCTCCTCTTTTCTTCCCATTTTCAGCAACACACTTACAGTTTTCTAGGGTTTTTTCCTTCACAATTATTCAGTTTCTAGGGTTTGTTTTTTTTTGTAACTGCTGTTGCAGTTTAATTTCAAAATTCTCACTCTTACTCTCTTCTTTACGTCTTTCTCTCTCATGGGTTTCAATTTCTTCTTCAATCCCATAAAAAATTCTCCCCCAAATTCCCAATCTTTCAGCTAGAATTCACCCATGGAAAGAGCCCTGATTCTCGAATTGAGTTCCGATGATGAGGTGGGGCTCGATAATTCTTCCACGGCCGACAATTTTGATTGGATTACCAAGCTTTTCGACGATGTCGGTGGTGACTACGACGATGATCCCATCTCTAATGGCGGAATTTTCAACTTTGGGGATGTTGTCGGAGGTCTAAATGATAAAGATCATGGTGGTGGCGATGACGATGATGATGTTGTTGTAGTGGGTGAGAATATAGTGAAAAAGCCCAAAAAGGGAAGAAATTTGGCGACCAAAATTGGGGATGATGATGCTAATGACGATGATGATTGTGTGGTGTTGGATGGTGACCCAGACAAGCCGAAAGACGAGGAGGAGAAGGACGCTGAGGATGATTCAGATGATTTGCTTATCGTAGGCGAAACCGGTCAGGTATATCAAGATTATTTTTTTCACTCTCTTCTTGGCTGAATTTTGATGCTAGTCTTGCATATATTTTCCGAAGGTTGTTTTGTGTGACAAGTTGAGTAAATTTAATGTGTTTTTTTGTGGTCAATTCAGTTTTTTATTTTGTGATATTGATGTAATTCTGTGATAATTTCATTTATTTGGACTCAATTACTTTGGCAGTTGCATTCTAAAATTTTGTGTGGCTATTATTGAATTTATATGTTGTTTATAAATTACTTCATCTTGCTAGGTACACTGTGTAAGGAGTATGATGCAGTATTGAATTTTGATTTATGTTTTTTTAAGCTTAGTTTGAAGTGTATAGTGGTATCTGTGTTTTGTTTGAATTATGCAATGTTAGATGATGAAGAGAGAAAATTATTTGCCAATGCTAAGAACCCCACAACTATTTGAATTGCCTCGTTCTTATCATTACGGGGATTACTATTTACAATGTTGGTAAGACAATGAACTCGTGACAGGATTTGAATTTTTTGGCTGGTTTGTCTTGGTTCTTTTAGCATTTAACACAAGGATTTGTGTGACTATCAAGTATCAACCCTATATATTTACCAATTGAAGCATGCCAACCGACAAGGGTACAGGTCTTTCATCACCGACAATCGCAGGATTCCCACAAGAATAGGTTCCAATTCCATCTTAGGTTGCGATTGCTTAATTTTGGCAATAGTTAAAACAAATTCAACTCAATATTTTTTAATTATTACAAAATATATGAATGGATATTTAAAATATTGTCTATAAAATGAAGCCTGTATGACCATATTAGTTGTTACACACTTCATCATTTTCAGTAATCTTAGTTTTTAGTTTAATTAAGGTGCAATTTTATTATTAAAATCTCTAGTGTTACCTGGACAACTTCAGCAAAGCATTGGAAAAGGTATTTTGCTATAGGGAGTAGTTTTTTTTCGTTAAATTATCATTTTTTTTTATGCTAGTTACCGTTAGTAATATGCAATAAATTTTCAACTAACTAAATTTCGCATATTATTTTTATATAGGTACAATTATGTTGTCTGTACGTAAAACTCGAATTTAAACAATAAAGTTAATTTTCTTACTATTTTTTTACTTTTATCATTGAAAATTGTATGCTTTCCAATGCACAACTTACACGGTATACATCATTAGTTATACGATTTGCACTGTATTGTGGGGTATAAATGAGGTAGGAGCGATAGTTTAGTGAGTTTCCCGTTCCTCATGTTTGTAGAAAATTTGAAGGTGCAACCATGCAAGGAATAGCTTTTGTCTTTCTCACAGGCTAATCATCTTTTATTTTCTGTCATTTTTTGGTGGGACTTGATTTTTGATTTTGATAAAAATTATATGGTTGTACTTGGAACATTTGAGAATCTGTTGGCATGTTTGAGATTTATTGGTTTTTTTGTTAGTTAGGGCATGGATTCTTTGGGTTTACACTGCAGTTATTTGTTATGTTGGGGTTTTATTTTTTAGGATTTGCAGTCCATAAATTTGTTCACTTTGCAGCAGTAGTATGGTTATACTGTATTTTTTCATGTTTTGTTGCTTTCTTCTTCTTATGTGTTGCTCCAAAGTTTTTTGAACTTGATGTAGTCATAATATTCGGGCAGACTACCAATGCTCTCTAATGTGCTGGCTCATGCAGATCCAGTTTTCAGGTGCATGCAGTTCTTTTCAGAGAGTTGTTGCATGTGGGTGCCACATGTGAGGTGCATTGGTATGCCTTGTGCAATTCCATCTGATTCAATTTGATTATATATAGAGCATCAATAGGATTTTGTTATTTGATAGAGATATAACCTTTAACACATTCAGCTCATACTGCCCATAGTGTTTGTCCACTTTGTTGTTCTTAGTCTGTTTTGTGATGTGGCTATCGTATGAATTATGCATAAATCATTGCATCTATATATGCAGGAACATGACTTATATAGTAGTAAATTGAGTAGAAACTTTTGGTTTATGATTAGTATTAATATTCTTCTCCTTGAATAACAGTGTATTTTTTAATCCTTCAAGTTGAGATCTGATTTTTATTTGCACTGTATTGCAGGTTGCATGCAGAGATTATCCCCATCCGCGGCATCTATGTGCTAAATTTCCTTTCAGTTCTACACCACATGAAAATCGATGTGACATGGTTAGATTACACTTATGATTTGTTTCCTTACTAACTTGTTTTCTCCTTGTTGTCCCTTTTACTGAATACGGTATCATTTTGATGGAATTATGGAATGCAGTGCCATTGTTATGTTTGTGAGTCAGTTGCTCCATGTTCCCTTTGGGGTTCTGGAGTCTCAGATATTGACCACTGTCATGCCACTGATAAAGAAGAATGCTGGAAGCTTGAGAGGAAAAGATTGAGGCAGTTGAAAAACCCTGTATCTCCCATGCCACTTGCCAAACCCGTCACTAGTACTCTGCCTCAATGTTCACACGTGCAGCAGATCTCTACAGGATCCAATCAATTTATGAGGCCAACTCCTGCTGGTGGGGTGTCGACTACTTTTGGTCACCCAAATATTATTAGAAGTCAGAGATCTAGTATTGCTGTAGCATCAAATAGATTCCACCCACATCTGATCTCTCAGCAAATGCTCAGGAGTTGTAATGGTTATGCCCAAGTCCAGGGCAATAGAAGTGCAAGTTTAGCTCCTAGACCGGTCTCATCACGTCCCATGTTTAAGAGGTCTGGATTAGCTAATAGGCCTGTGGTTTGCAATCGATCTACTTACCGTCCACCGAACAATGTTAGTGTAGCATTCTTACAGAYGCCAGATCAGCAGTTGACTGAAAATCCCATTGGTAACAATTCAATGAACTCAACGGTGTCATCGCTTCACTTGAATTTAAATACAACCTTTTGTTTACCAACTACAAGCAGTGTATCCCCTGCTACATTGTCCCCACAGTTGGATGGGTATAATCAGTCCAGTCCTCACACACCGACTTCACAATTTCATGGATATGGTCATTCGGCTGCTGTACCAAGTAACTTTCCCCCCTATTCATTTACATCCATGAGTACCATGACCCAAGCGCAAAACATTCCTGGCCTTGTTCCTACTAATGTTCAAAACAATCGTACACTATTCAATGAACAACAAACAGGTGTAACTCAGACTATTTCTGGCCCAAACATATCTTGTATTATGCCTGATGTCCTAAGCAGCATTCCGCAGAGGAGCTTTCAAACTTCAGCAGAACAACTAAGCAGTTTGCCACAGAGCTGCCAACCGTCTTCTGCAGCAGAGAGCTCTCGAGTTCAAGTTGGAGTGCCTATGCATGAACTCTTACCATCAATAGAGCAGGATGTACAACAAATGGGTAATACTGATCAGTTGAATTATATTGAGAGTTGGCTCCAGGAGGATGACTCCATTCTCGGTCAGGATTCTTCTTATTTGTTAGATATGAACAATCAAGATTCAGTGCCAGTTGATGCAGGTATGCTGTATTTTGATTTTGAGACGTCCTGGAAAGGGCTGACTCATTCGTAAGTGTAAGTTTTCATTACTGATAATCCGGTGCAATGCTTAATTTACGAGGTGTTTAAAATGAATGCCTAGTTTGTAGCTAAGGGTTTATTAGAAGTCAACTGCAGCTGTTTTTGTATAGACTCAAGACTCTGAAATGATTGTACAGAACTCTATATAATGCCATATCTATTTGCCACATATTGTTGCTACCTCCTCTTTTTTCCTTAGATGACATTAATATTGGTACAATGGTCGTGTACGGTGTCTAGTGTTTTATTTTATTTTATTTTATTTTTTTTTTTTTTGCATGCGTTTCAACAACGAAGTTGCAAGTTTGTTTGGGTCACTGCATGTGATTCAATGAATGCTTGCAGGTGGAGCAGTGTGTTTTCCTTTTTTAAAAAAAGTGTGTAAATTGTGACAATGGTGCGCGAGACTGATTAGCGTGCTGCCTGATAGCTTGTTGCTGCTGTACATCCTCGCATACCCCTGATAGCTTATTGCTGCTGTACATTCTTTTGAGGTCGAGTAACTAATCTTTCATACACACCATTCACAATAACACTGATGAAATTCTGACAGCCAAGCGTATTTCAAGTCAAAGTGCTATTTTCCTTCTGCAAGTACTGCGACTACCACTAGGAGCATATGATGGACTATAACCCCCATCCAAGCTGAGAAGTAGAGGCAAGCTATCGCTGCTCTCGCTGCTCTCGCTGCAAGGACTACAACAGCCATGACGGAATATTATGAGCATGAAGTCAAGCAAAAAGCCGTCCCTGGATGTTGGTCTGGAGCTATGGCAGAATAATCTTGAAGTTTCCCGAGTTTAATACAACGATAACAAGACTATGATCTAACTAACCAAATATATCTAACAAAAATGAAATCAAATTTGGTTTGATGTTTTATTATTGTCTTTGCATCACCGTAATCTTCAAGCTCTATGTAATGTGCGTTAACTTAGTATAGGCATGGATGGTGTATGAGTAGGATAACAGATTCATAAATATCATATAATAATTATGCTTCATGCCTTCATATGTAAAAGAATATCTGCAACAAATCATTTTGGATGCATTTTGAAGAAGATTATTAAGCATTCAATCGAGCAAAATAATTAACAAAATTTGAATATATTTTTTTTTATTTTATTTAACATCTATTCTTATTAACAAATTGTTTTTTTTTTGATGAAGAAAGAGAGTTACAACTCAAAACCAAAGAAGAACCAAAGCTAAAACTAAATAGGCACCCGTCGAGGAAGAGCAACACCACGGTTGTGATTGTCTTATCAGCAAATTGTATTGTGTGTTCCAGATGGATCATGGGCAAAAAATAAGTTAGAATGTGTTGGACATCAACAAGGAGGCTTCATGGTAAGTATCTCAGTAATACAGATGGAAGCTCAGGCTTGTGTTTTGTGTTATCAGGAATAATTATAAGCAACAACTAACAACACCTTATCAATAGTGATCTACACTGATTCGTCGCAACTACTTAAGATGCTAATTTACCTGGTTTAAAGGAAATTGAAGGTAATAGAGGCGGATGCTATAGCTAAGCTTTGTAGAATTCACCATTTACATATTTCTATTTCATTTTGTTTCCTTTTTATATCTCTAATTATTCTGATGTCTAAAAAAATTAAAATAATTAAACATACTCCGTGCTTGTCTTCACTTTATAATAAAGAAATAAATATTCTTTAGTTTATAATTAACTCTTACTTTATTGTATATGCTGGTTTTTTAGGTAGATATTATTCAACAATTTTATTCAGTGATAATTGATATGAACGTTGTTCCAAATACGGAAATCTGAAATATAGAAAAATAGGGAATCCAAATCGTTGTGTCTGAACCTTGAGTGTTGCCAGAAAATCCGCCGGAAAGTACACCGGTGATTTGCGTCCGGTTACCTGAGGAGAGAGAAAGAGCAGTYAGAGGGCCCAGGGGTTTGTACCCTGGGGACCACCTCCGATGCTTAAGTCAGCAATCTCCGGAGAGAGAAAAGAAAGAAAGAATTTAGAGAGAGAAAGTGTGTACTGATATCAGAAGTCTCAAAAGTTGGTCCCCCGATTTTGTGGTCCTCAATCCTATTTATAGGCAGTATGAGGGTATAATCGTAATTTTGCCAATTACCAGAAAGATCTAGAAGATCTCCTAACAGAATTCTGTTAGGCTGCTTCTCCAAGAAGCTATCTTCTGTTGACTGGTCAATGAATTAATAATGGCATTTTTGTAATAAGATCATTGGGCCTGGCCAGTATTAGGTGGGCCGGAACAGTCAGCCCCACGCTCGATTTCTTTAGTCTTTTAAAGTGTCGAGCGGCATAAATATCAGACCTCATACAATGGCTTAACATTCCTTAGGGTAATAGAGGAAATCCTACATTTAGGATTTTTAGCCCCTGCCCTGAGGACTGATAAGCAATTGAACTCTGCAGTGTCAACTAATTTTCCTTCAATCCATTTATATTGAAGACCATCATGGGCGAATATCACCATTGGCGTTTACAAGTGAAAAGACACAATAGGTGAAAGTTGGCGATCCGAGAAGTACGCAAAATGAACCCATGGGCGATCSGAGCCAATGGCGTTCAGAAGCCAAAATTGATTCTAAGAAACCCATGGGCTTACAAACCAAAAGTCCATGTTCAAAAAACATGGCGATCCGACAAAGCCTATATTATACAAACCCCTCCTACATTGCAAGATACAACCCCCCTCCATTGCTTTTATTAGTTGTCAAATATTTATATCTATCTAATTTTATTTAATTAATGATTTTTTATTTTTAAAAAAATCATGCGTGAGAGATAATAGGGGGAGGGGAATAAATCATGTGCCACATAAGATAGGGGGAGGGGGTTGTATTTTGCTAGGTAGGGGGGGTTTGTACCTAATAATTTGCTAGGGGGGGTTTGTACCTAATAATTTGCTCCGAGAAGTGCATAAAAAGAACCCATGGGCGATTACAGCCCATGGCGTTCAGAAGCCAAAATTGATTCTAAGAAACCCATGGGCGATTACTGCCCATGGCGTTTACAAGCCAAAAGTCCATGTTCAAAAAACATGGCGGTCCGAGAAGTGAATAAAAAGAACCCATGGACGATTACAGCCCATGGCGTTTATAAGCCAAAATTTATTCTGAGAAACCCATGGGCGATTACAGCCCATGGCGTTTATAAGCCAAAATTTATTTTGAGAAACCCATGGGCGATTACTGCCCATGGCGTTTATAAGCTAAAAATCCATGTTCCCAATTAATACAAGTTTGCAGATAATATACTGAACGCAAGGGCGATTACTGCCTACGGCGTTCAGAAGTTAAAAGTCCATGTTTGAAAAACATGGCGGTCCGAGAAGTGGACCAACCTGATCCCATGGGCGATTATTTCCCACGGCGTTCAGGAGCTAAAAGTCCATGTTTGAAAAACATGGCGGTCCGAGAATTGGACCAAACTGGACCCCAGGGCGATTATAGCCTATGGCACCTAAGCTAAGTCAGGAGCTAAAAGTCCATGTGAAAAACATGGCGGTCCGAAATTGACCAAATCCTGGAATTAGCCCCAAGGCGATTAGGGGAAATTCCTATTCCCAAGAAAATGGGCGGTCCGAGAATTGGACCAAAATCCTTGGAATTAGCCCCAAGGCGATTAGGGGAAATTTCCTATCCCAAGAAAATGGGCGGTCGAGAATTGGACCAAAATCTTGGAATTAGCCCCAAGGCGATTAGGGGAAATTCCTATCCAGAAAAATGGGCGGTCCGAGAATTGGACCAAAATCCTTGGAATTAGCCCCAAGACGATTAGGGAAATCACAGACTTCTCCTAGGAATGCCTAAGCCGTGGACATTTGTCCTGACTTGGAAGGCATGTTAATCCACCGGATTAATGTCATGGTCTAATGGCGGTTACAAGCCATATTTTAATACGCTTTTAGTACCAAATACTTTTGGCAAAATACATACGGTACTGGTATAGTACTCCGTACAATCAAAGACATGTATGATACCCTTTAATGGGCTTCAATACTCAAGCCCAAAAGGAACAGTCACCATCTTTATATAAGTGGAGTGTCTTTCACTTCATTCCTCATTCATTCAATCATTTTCTAGGAGAGAAAATCCTCCAAATTCACATTTGCTTCCTCAAAAAGTCTCAATTTCAATCTCATTCTCCCAACTTCAAGTGATCTTCACAGCGCTATCAAAGAAGGCGTTCAGAGCGAAAAGTATTTATTCACCAAATTTGGCGGTCCGAGAACTCGTTCCAAACTTCTTCTCTTAAGGTACAGTACCCTAAACCTCCTTGTTTATAATGCTAAGGTTGAACCAGAAGTCTTAAAACGCCTTACCTTTAGTAACATAGAATATGAAATAGAAGATGACTCCTTCCACAAACCGAAAATGGGCGGCTAGGTGTAGTCATACTTACAAGGATCCGTACGTTAAAATAACTGAAAACCCTAATAACGCCAATGCCACTCCTATCGCCGTTTCAGTAGAAAGCCCCGAGACTAGTGGCCATAATACTAGCGACAGTCTAACCGCTGGATTGAAGAAAGAACACCTCATAGAGCCAATAATGGTAGGATAACAATGGCTAGCTTACCGCCAAAAGATGGCATTTTGTACTAACCAATATCAACCTTTTATCACCTCAGGAGCTGTTGTCAAGATGGTGAGATAACCTATGACGATCCTGAGTCAGACGCCGAGTCGCCCAGGATTGAAGCGTCCACCTCCAACGCCCTAGAGGCAGCAGGTTAAACTTAGTTAACCATTTTAGAAATGGCTAGGTCAGGAAGAGCATAGGCGGCAATTAACCTTCCGTTATCGCCTTCCTAATGATACACCATCCAAATTCCAGGGACTAAAAGGCGGGTAACGAACCCTTCCCCTGTTGTATAGCTGTATATATGTTGCACTTAGAGTTAGGCATCCGATTTCCCCTTCATCCTTTCATTGTAGAGTTATTGAACGAGTATAGAGTCACCCTGGCCGATGCTGATGCCAAACAGCATTTCCCAAATTTTGTCCTTCATCCCTGTGCGATTCTCAAGGTTGCGCCCTCTCTCACCTTGGAGGAATATGTTTTATCTTGTTGAATCAAAAAAAGATTTCGGGCCTGGTTGGTATGGATTCCGGACCAAAATCATTACAAGGTTCTTCAGAAGACAGTTTCCAACCACAAGGGTTTCAGGGGCAAGTTTGTGTTTATCTACCACGGCGAAGAGTGAATATCCCTACAAAGCCCAGTAGCCGCCTTCCCAACTTTCTCCTCAATAAAGATGTCCCTCAGATGTCCAAGGAAGAGGCTGTAATGGCCTGTACTGTTGTACAAAAATCGTAGATGCTGGGGCGAGGATTGTTGGTTCCCTTGTCGGTGGGTTCCCCAAGTAAAACACTAATAAGGGAATTTTTCTGTCTTATGTGGGTCTTAGCCAGGCGTATACTAGGGGTATGAGTCTAACTTTCTTCAACCGCCTTCTGTTTTTATCGTCTTCTAACTTCTCTTATTGCAGCTTTGTCCAGGCAGATTCACCCCTGAAATGGAAGTGTTATCAGATGAAATAGACATGGCGCGATTGATGATGGACACCTGTCTAGATGAAGAAACTATTCCAATCCCCCCTCCTCCTTCAGTAAGTCATTTCATTTTCTGAAAATTCTTTATTCTCGCCTCATCTAACACATTGCCGTTTTCTTTTTCAGAAAAGGAGTACAAGGAAAGACCGCGAGAATGAGAGCGCGGCGGACAATGTTGAAGGCGTTGTGGCTGATGATGAGGCTGATCCCGCCCATCTCAATGATTAGCCTTCGGGGACAACGAGCCCACTGAAACCCCCTTTGCCGGATATAATCCGATGAAGGATCAAACGGGGGTTGATGACGACGGCGAGCATCTCTTCCAGGAGGACGAGGAGATCGCCGAGGGGGCCCAGGACGGTGAGGAGACCGTCCAGAACGCCGGGGGGKACGGTGACCATGAACCCCTCGGCGAAGACGAGTATGCTGGGGTCCCCTTCACTGATCTTCCAACAGAGGTCAAGCTGACCCGAGCCTGCTCCGCCATTACTGAGATGCATTCAATCGAGGCGGATGCAGAGGTGATCAAGAAGGAGGGAAAAAACACTTTCTTCCCATTGAGGGAAGCCTGGTTTGAGGTAGGCGCTCACATCACCCTTGCTCCTTCCCTTTTTACTTGTTGAAACTTTAAACTTCAAATTGTAATCTAACTTCAAATGTCTTGACAGCTGTCCGCCAGGCTCCATGGGATGTCTGAGGCATATGCTCAGGCGTTGCTCCAAGAGGAATCGTTAGGCGCTGAGCTGGCGAAATCAAAGAAGAAGGCTGAAGATCTGGCGCTGCAGATCAGCAACTTGAAAAAGGAGCACGCCAGAGCCCTGCAGACCATGGAAGAAAGGGCAAAAAGCGCCAAGGACGCCCTGAAGAAGGCTGAGGAGGCGAAGAAGAATGCTGAGGAGGATCTGGCCACTGTTCGCCAGGAAGTGGCAGATTTAAAGGCTGCTGAGACTACCCAAGCCCAAAATGCCAAAACAGCCATTCTCCAATGGCAAGAGAGCCCTGAAGGAAAGAAGTGGCGGGATGA
>SNQN01000450.1:0-16880 GCA_008642245.1 Bassia scoparia
AGAATGAATGAGATGTCGCCTTCAATACCCACCGGTTTCATGTATGCTCGAGTTCTCTATGAGAGAGGCTTGTGGAGGAATATAATGCAAGTATACAGTTTTATGGTGCATGAGGGATCCACATCTTATGTCCCTCTTCCTTGAAGCCATAAGAGATGCAACTTATGCGACGTTCTCACGGAAATACCTCTCTATCTAACAGAGGAGCAAGTTTATGGCGGTTATTCAACATCAGTGAGTCGCATTGCAATGTAAGAAATGCCATAGCGTAAAGGACCCGGTGGAATACCTATTCCGGTCGCAACTGCGTAGATTGGAGAAGGGGGTTAGGTCTAGGGCAAGTGTGAGTTGATGCCTTTCTTCAATTTTTTTTTTTTTGCCAATCTTAGCATTTGAGACTGTTTCCTTCAAGAAGTTTGATGATCAAATGGCAACGACGTGTTCCCAGGCTCATTGTGGAGAAGCTTGAAGATATTGTACGTGGTTGGAATCTCATTGACTTCTGCGTTTGTTTCGATGGACATTGAAAGGGAATCCGAACCAACCCTATCTAGGTCGGGAGCTCTTGAACTTGGTGCGGTAGTGGATTGCAAAGTAACCATGAATTGTGAAGTGGCCGATGAGGATGGTATTCGAATTTTCTAGTTGTGAAGAACAATGGTTGAGAGCTTTGCCGGATTGACTCTTGTGAATGAGGAATTTGTGATGTGAAAGGCTTATCGTAGAAGGGGGGATCCTTGATGAGGTTTGATGCCTTGGGATGGGGTAGAGAAATCTAAGGAGGTTGGAATTGAGGCCTTCTGACAAGTTGTCGGTGGGATGTGACTCGGTGACGCTCCTTGATCCAACTGAGGACAGGAGGAGGACGACTCTCTCAAATGTAGATTTGAAACCTTCCTTCTTTAGTATGCTTTTTGATAGTGTTGTTGTTACTTTATTGTCATGTGCTTTGTGCCCTTCTGTGTGGGGAAATTTGAACAATTTCTGCGAGTATCAGGCCGTAATAGGTTGATAAGGATTGATGATATTGAAACAGGCCTTAGCCGCAGTCTGTGACCGCAATAGCGAATCACTTTGATGATGCGCCAATACTCCTACTATTGACCTCAAAGAAGGTTGAACCCCACATGAAAGAACGTGGTGAGAAGAGCTCTTGAACTCCCGCGAGGCGGGGTTATCTCAGCTCTCCTGCGTAGAAGGCTGGGTAAGTCCGGTTCACTGTTCCAAGAAAGGGGGTCTGCATTTGGACGGATGACAAGGGAGATGATTCTCACACCGGCGGTAACGGATGGGTGCATTGAATTACTGTAGGTCAATAAAGCACGAAGAAAGTCTTACCGTTGGCCCTTTTATGGGATCAATGTTGGAAGAAAGTAGATTGGACTTCTTATTTTGTTTCTGATGGATATTCGGTTCTTCGAGATATCGATCCCAGAGGATAGAGAGACAATTTTACATGCCTTTTGGACATTTGAACCGGAGCAACATGACCTTCGGATACTGACAATTGCACACAACTTTTCAAACGATGACATGTCCGTTTTTCCCGATACTGCCTATCGGACTGTTCATTAGGTAGTCAACTTCTTGGCATGATTTCCGTATGTTGCTGTGAAGTTGTCTCTTGCGCCACACATTCGTTGCTATCACTCTGCGCGAACCGTTTTGCACCCCCCGGTGACCCTCAAGAGACGCGAATCTTTGTGTTACTTCGGGACAAAATGCACCCTTTAATGAGTCTGAGGAGGCTAGTACCTAGCATCCCATACATGCCACAAGGCTTTCAATTTGGACTGCCCAGGGCCAAAGGTAGAGGCCGCAATGGAGGCTCCCCGTACACCACACCCACACTCTTCGCAAGTAACGCGGACTCTCTTCGGCTATGCGGGATTCTTAAGTGCGCTTCATACATCCAAGGAATTTCCGACTCTACTCATATTGGTTGCACCCCCGTTGCAGAAATGCTCATACAGAGACTAGGGGTTCGCATTCGGAAGATAGACTTTGATTAACGAGCTTATTGAGCTTTCGACACGTGCTTTGACTAGTCGGCCCCCTCCTGTGCAAAGCTATCCAGATTGGGACTTCCCTTTTGCCCTAACCTGATGCCGATCCGGTGCATTTTTCAGTGGGAGCGGTGTTGGCAAAGAACAAGAGAAAGCTAACGTGATTGCACTACTGATAGTGGCCATGAATCAGCTCAAAAGATTTACACTAACCCCCCAGAGACAAAGAGTGCTAGCCGTCTGTACTATTGCGTTGACCAAGTTTCATAGCCGTATTTTGATGGTGACTCTTAAGGACTAATGGAGTCACTACCCCCCCCCCCCCCCCCCCCCCCCACCCCCCCCCCCTAGGAGGCTTGCCCCTTCCTCCAACTCAGGGAGTCGAGGTCTCATCGAAGGATCAAGACCTTATAAGAGAGTGGATTGAATCCAATAACACACATCACAAAGGATTCGGTCCTTGAGGGTTGATCAGATACTTTCGGAGTTTGACGGTTAAAGACTCCGATCGGGTCAATTTACGCTTGTTATCGGGAAGGATGTCAACTTCGGTGGATTGGATACAAAGCTTTTGTGGGCTTTGAGACTTGGAATATGATTTTGATGCCGCCCGGTAAGCAATTATTCCTCAAGCTTAAGTGGTTAGGAACGAGCTTAGACATGTTGCCTTGCGGTTCGCCGGGTCTACAAGGCGCAATCTGAAGAGTTATTATTTTTTTCTGGTGATCGGAGGATTAGATCGTACTTTTAAGTTTTGGGAGCAGTCTTTTTTCTTACAGCTTTGACCTTGTTTTTTGTTGTTTATTTTTAGTGTTGGCCGAGCATTTGATTGGCTATATGTAGAATGAGCTTAATGTTGGTTGGATGGTTAGGAAGCGAAATGAGATTGAATTTGGAATTATGAAATGTTACTCAAGTTCTTGGATAGTTCAAAAAAAATATTAACATTTCAACCAAGTGTGTTTGTATACAATAAGTGTGTTGACGTATAGCTTGGTAAGTTGGGGAGTTAGATTGTGTGTTTGGTAGAGTTCATTATGAGTGGCCTGTTTGCATCGTTCATTGCTTTGCTTGGATTTACCACCATCAAATTCGTTTCTTACCTTACCCGACCTTACATACCTCCTACGTTCTTTTAGTAGCGAGTTCGAGTGACTCTGGTGGCGGAGTTATGGTTCCTCATTCTTGTGTCGTTTGTGCTAGGATTTGAACATTATCACCTTTTTTTTCTTAAGCCTTGACTATGCTTAAACGCTTTGGTTAGGAGTTGAGACAGGGGGGTTGTCAGGTTGGAGAGTGAGGTGAACCATCTTGTATTGGTCTCAAACCACATTTCTGGCCCCTAAAAGGGGTGGAACTTGCTTTATTTCCTTTTGCTCGGGCTTGAAGAGCCCATTACCGTCCAGATCCTTAATATGCACTAGCTCAGTTTAGCATGCCAACGTTTGGTACATGATGGTTTGATCTTGGCAATGGCATTTGCAGTTGTGGGTAACCTCATGAGACCTCACGGACCTTACTGTTCTCCTGGACGGGGTTAGGGGGTGTTAAGGGATTGTGTAGTAGAAGTGATTCTACGCGTGGTTGTGTGATATGTTGTGTTGTTTGCTTAGTGTGCCTCCGAAATTTTGGTGTTATCACTGCTTTGGTTAGGGATTCAGTTGACTTTGTACGAGGACGTGCAAAGATCAGTTGGGGGGATTATCAGTGATTTATGCTATTATGGTCATTCTGCCCTTTTCTAGCCTTTGTTTCCAATCATTTTATGCGTCTTTCAGTCGATTTTTCCTTCTCGTATGTCACAAGTTTCGGACTTTGTGTTTTTTTGGTGTTTTCCACTATTCTTTGAGGTAAAAATTTGGTACAAGTGCTTTGACATTTGCTGAGGTGATTGCGGTCTTGCGCGATATATCGGGTCGGTGCTAGCTCGGCTGCGGAAGTTGGTTTGAGGGTTAGAGGAAGCAAATGCGCAAAACATCGCCCAGCCCCCGAGCGCCGCTTCCTTCCCTGAGCGTCGCTTGTGAAGCAGTCAGAGAGGTAGAAGGTTCAGAGGATTTTCAGGGTCTGCTCTAGGTTTGAGGTCCGTCAGACGGCTAAGGAAAGCGACTTCTTGGATACTTGCGGCGTCCTCCAGGCGTTGGTCGGCTCAACTGACCCGAGCGTCCGCTCCAACGATTGAGCGTCCGCTCTCTCTTCCTTTGCAGCTCAAGCTTTTGTCGCCTTAGGAGGGTCCGCTTCCTAACCCTCGAGCGTCCGTCTGGTGGCGGTTATCTTACTGTTTTTCTTCGTTCTCTGTATTATATACACTTTTCTAGGTTGAGAGAGAGAGTTAGATGTCGCAACAAACATTTGATTTTCAGTTTGTGAGAAGGAAGAACACCTTGGTTTTGGTTGTAAAATTTCAACAATCTTTTCTTCTTTTTGTATTACTTCCTCTTTATCTTTCTGTTTTTCGGTCTAATCTCTATTCCTTATTGTTATTGTCTTTATGGTTTAGTTGTTGATTACTTAGTTTGTATTATTTCCATCTCCTTGATTATAGTTTTGTGGTTTACAGTTTGAATCTTTAAGTAGTTCATTGGCTGTCTATTTTTTTCTTATCTGTCTATTTGTTTCTCATGCTTTGTGTTTGTTTGGTTTATTATGGTTTTCACTAGTATGAGTATCTTCTAGGTAGGTATTAGCCTGGGAGGGGAGAGTCATGCATTTTATGATTGGTTTGAAGTGATCGATTGTTTTGCTTGGAATTGTTGCTGTTGACAGTCTAGCATTGTTTTTGATGGCTGATGGGTTTGGCAAATCTTAGGATGATTTGGGATAACTGTAGATCTAACAATGTCTTCAAGGAGTAATCAGTGTTGACATACCGCGTCCTCGCGTTGTTTCGCTTAAAAGTGTTGAACTACGAAGTTGGATAGTGGGTCATATCCGGAATGTTGAGCAAGACAAACTAAATGGGCCAAAACATTTCTCTTTTCATTTATTTTATATTTTCTATCTTTTGGTTTTCTTTTATATTTTTGGATATTTTTAAATATATTATTATTGCGTGATATCCATACAGTCTCCTTTCATCAAACTCTTCACTTTTTTGAGTTCACCGTATTTTTACATTATTTTTGTTTTTTTCTATATTTTTACAAGTTTTTTACGCGAATCCAGAAAAAATACAAATCGCAAAAATAACTCGGAATTACGTTGGAATTTTAGAATTCTCGACTCCTTGTTGTGAGGCAGGGTGTTCTGGTGCGTCGATGGGAACAGCATAGAAAATGGAGGAATCAAATATTTCGAGCTTTTTGGACTTATATCGCATGGGGGCGTATATAGCGGCTGGGTATTACCGCAGCCTCTCTGCGTTTCGTGGTCATTGCGTATATAGAGGACTGCGTATATACGCGGTTTTCTTCCTGTTCTTCCTCCGTGCTATAAATAACTCTTGCCCTTGCTCCAGTCGAGACAAGAATTCCGGATAGTTTACTCTTCTCTCTCTTCTTAAACACTTAACCATTGTTTTTATTAAGCATCAGTTCTCTTTCGAATCGAACAAAGCGAATAAACAAAGGTTTCTTTCTGAGAATTATGCCACTACTATCCTTTTCTTAATTATTAATAAATATCTCGGTTTGATCTTTTGATAATAAATGTAGAACACTCTTTAAATCGCTTTATGTATATGTGGATATGTAGGTATTTCACACGGTTTTATTGTTTCCTTGTTTTTGGTTTTTTTTCATTTCATTTTATATTATCCTTGTTCATGCTACGATTTCTTATTTTGTATGCGTTCAGGCGAGATTCATTTGCGCCTCGTGTTTTTTCATGAACTACACAATTGTTTTCTTTGTATTTGTGCGATTTCAAGGCAAACGGACTTCGGTTTCGTTTCGTTTTTATTACCTTTGTTTTTTGGATTTAGGGTAAGTGCAGTTCGTATCTCTTTGAGTTATTATGTTCATCTTGTCTTGTTGTTCTTCTTAGTATTATTTTTGCTAAAAAAGACCGGATTATGTAATCCTTTAAATCAGATTACTTGGAAACCTATTTTAGGACCGTTTAAACATGATTATACAGTGGTAACATTTCTAGGTTGGTAGTTTCTTGTGCTGAATAGAAACATTTAGATTTTAGGGTTTAGTAGTTTAGGTGCTAAAATGTAAGCTTATGTGGCATCATATCGTGTGAATGGAATTGCAATGGGACGGTAGAGGCGTAATGGCGGGCGAATTGGGGTTACAGGATCTGACTTCGTTCCATGTCCCCAAACACGGGAATGGTTACTGGGGATTAGAACGTAGGGCCATTTATTTGGCCCACGTCTCGGGTATGTGAATACCTTTATGGCACGGTGGGCGACTCATTATCGACAACTCCCACGCACTCACTGCGGGTTTAGTGGCTCTAAGCCACGCAAGCTGCTGTGTTACCATCCGCGGCCCGCTATCGTGAGGAGGCCGTCCTACCATTTGGCGATTACTGAGGATGATACAGTTAGGTGAAGTGGAAGACTTGAAAGTCTCGTATATGCCATCGATCTGTTTATGAATTTTGTTGATTTTGCATGGACCTTGATAAGGTCACACTTTAGGACTTGGTCTCATCCGTGGCTGTGTCTATGCCGGAGATCATAAGGGGGGAACTACTGGTTGATGTGTTTTGATCGCATGGCTACGCGAGTCTTCCGCTGCCGTGTGTGCCAGTGTTATGTCGTGTGCATAGAGTTCTGGCTACATCGCTAATTGCTAGTGGTGAAACTGGACCAAGTCTACTTTTAGGCCATGGTAACTCTTTGACTTACAGCCGCATTCGTTGTTAGAATGGGCCCCTAGGTGGTTTTGACTCATCATCTGGTTGCGTGATACTTTGAGTGCATATGGTGATTAGGACTCTTGCTTGTAGTATTAGACTTAAGCCTCACATAGTATAGATATGTGTCTTTAGTTAGAATAGGATAATTCACATACATTGATTCTTCACCTTCATTTTGTTAAAGGTTCCTTTTTTTTTCGAAAACAGCAAAAAAATCGAAATAAAAAAATATAAATAAAGGGAACAAGGATGACCTGCCAATTATATAGTTTTGCATATGGTCAATGCTTATGAGCGGTCTTGTTAGGTCATGCATATGGTTTTGAGTCAGTGAAGACATCATTAATCTGTGTCTTGTTTCTTGCGAGAATTACTCTTGAGCCCGTTTGAACTTCGCAAGGCTCATCAACAGGCTCGTTCACAGGATTGCAAGTCAGTCATCACAACATCCAATCTCCCGAAAGAGCCACTTATTCCAGGCAACCCACGTTCTAGGACTATATCTCATTACTGAGCGCGACACGTTAAGCGAGTGATGGCATCGCTGAAGTGGCTTAGCCAGATGTGGAAATCTCGCCGCACTTTCTTCTGTTGCATGGCTTAAGACATGGAGGAAATGTTCAAAGGGCATTGGATGGGGAATTCTTACACTGAGAATGAGTCCTCCCCTGCCGCCATCCTGACACAGTTTTCGGCAATGATCTCCTCTTCGGCTATGCGATCCGTTTTCCATTAAGCCTTTAGGCCCTTGTCTCTCAAGGGGGTCGACTTGCCTTCTACCCGAAGGTCTTTCCACTCTCGCCTTGCCCTGTGTGCCATGGTTCTTCTCTTTTGAGAGGGATGACTTGGGGATGTTGCCCTTGTTTTATGACTCGTTCCAAGGGACATTTCAAACTCAACCTTTCTCGCGAACTTGATCTGACACAGGCCGGAAATGGGATTTTGTTCTCTTAGACTAGAGGATGCTGCACACTGGTTACTGCTCTCTTGAAAAGTTGAAATGTGAAAGTTTTCTATCGAACTTGAAACAAGATACAAATCCCTTCGCTATTTGGGCCTGTACTTTCGATAAGGTTAACACTGGGTATTGATTTTGGGATGACTTTTGAGGAAAACGCTCGGCATAACAAACATATGGACAACCAAGAAGGACAATTTGGTTCTTCAACAATGTTTTCTTTATTTTTTTTTTTTTCTTATGCACTGAGCTTACCTCTGGTTTCCAGATCAAAGGTTATTTCGTTTAGGGTGATTTTTTTTGATGCCTTAACTCAAGACTGCGCTTCAGGCAAGGGAGATTTAACTTTTGGACACTCCGTCCTTAGGGATACAAGAGTAGGAATTGGACCAACGATTTGCAAATCCTCAGGGAGGCCACACAACTGAGGTGTTTACGCATACAGGATGGATCAGATGGTAGAAGATGGAGGCTCACTTCCGGCAGGTGCAAAAAGCGCAAATCCATCAACCCCTTACTATTCATCGCTTTTGGTGATGAAGACGAAACTTTTGACCTATATCCTCATTGTCAGTGGGTCATTCTGTCATATTCACTATATCTTCAATGGAACACTTCTGTTATGGTAACTATGGGGCAGCGCGATGCGAGACTCTATGAAGGGCGTCGCGACTATACCTGATTGGAGAAGATCTTGAAGGGATTCAAGACCAAGATTCCATCAACGGCACCAGACGCCGTGTTTTTGACCATTTACTTTACGGAGGGCGGAGGTTGGGGGTGCGGTTCCGGATACTCCATGAACTGCTATTTCTCTGTTTCCCACAAAGGGAATCCTATCACCTTCGAGAGCAAAGCGCTCTAACGTGGTACTTGATGGTCACTTCAAAAGTCAGTGAGGTCTTCTCAGGGCTCACTGAATCCATGTTCAAGCGAGCGCTTCCGAAGGGGTTGGTTGCTTCATAAAACCACGACGTCTCACCTTCCAATTGTATTTTCTGACGATGACTTGCTCCTGGGGGCCATACTGGCTTACTCACTGTGTGTGTAGGCGTTCACCTCTATTCCAATGACTTTGGTAGCAATGGTTGCCATTCAATGCTTTCCCTTCGAGACCTCGTCCACGCTGGGATCGCCAACTCAGTGATCTTCACAGACTTAATTATCACTTCGTGCTCGACATTCAAGGACAGGCTACTTGGAAATTTATGGGCACCTCAACAGTGTGCTGGCCATTGAAACGGTGAGTTTATGTGGATGGATGTCAATTTCACTTCATCTACTGCCCTGGACGTCCTTGGCTGCATAACTAGGCTTGCCTCTTTTAACCATCAAAAAAGTAAGTTTTATTCATGGCGCTCGATACTATCGATGCGTTAACCCTTGAACTCCAAGCATAGGGAGTCCGCTTAAAAGATCAGCGAAATGAAGATGGGAACTTTGGGGTTTTCTCGATGGCTTGTGTTGTATCCTTTTTATGCCATTCTCACCTATCATGTTGCTACGACAGAACAGGTATTCCACCTGGAATGTTAGGACTCCAACAAGGGCCGCTTCTTCTCTCTCTTCGATCTGCGCAGAGTTGACAGTTCGGGGGGATACTCTCTACAAAGAGAATAATGGAGCAACTGAATACAGTTCTTAAGAAGAACGGCATTTAATGTGGGGCACCACTCGCCTTCGGCTTATCTCATGGTACTTTTGCGGATGGAGAGGATTTTCCGAGCTTTGTTCCCTGACTCTCTATCGCTGATGAGTATCCAGCTCGCGGCTGTCAGACTGTGACTTCATCGAGATTCGGGTCAATGTCCTGTCAACGCAAGCTATTGACGTCACACTGGGTTGGGTTCTCTTTGGTATGGGTGAAAAAAAGAAGCAGGGATAAGCATGTTCAAAGGTGGCGAGCTACGGGTTTTGACCCAACTAGTGATTTCCTTGCAAATGACTGGTTCGAGGATGCGCAAACTTGAGATACTTGACAGCGGCCGCAAGTTTATTTCTCGCTGAGAAGGACCAAATGTTTGGAGGAATTGGTTTGAGGAGGGTTTGTCTGAGTCTGTCTAAGTTGGGAGTTGGTGTTAGCAGGTCAGGCGTATGTTGGACTGAAAAACTTTTTTGGGTCTATACTGTTCTTCTCAGCTCTTCTAGGCTTCTGCTTTCGATGTTAATTGATTTCTGATTCATAGACTATGCTTTTGTTACTCTCTCTCTTCTTTCTCTTAATTGACTGCTTTTTTGACGCTTCTAACATGAACAAACGATGTGAAACTTAAAGATGGAAACATGAAATTAACCCCATCTTGAAGACACCGAGAAATACATTTTAGCAATGATGGCACTGGTAGTAGGTTCTTGCCTACTGAGAAGAGGGCGTTAGTAAGACTTCAAAGATACAAATTATGTGTTCGTTGGTCTTACAGAGGACATGCAGGGATCGATCAGAGATTGGCCGAACCTCTACATTAATTGAGGCACCTGTCAAGCAGACTTAGAAGAATGAAACTGTCTTATAGCACTTCAGATTGTAGAGAGGTGGTAAGAGTGTGGAGGTTTCTAAGACGTGAGTTACCAGATGGATTGCCCAATATGTCCCGTCTGAAGAGATGGAAGATTCGTGTTTGTTGATTTCGCGACCTCCAGGCAGCCAAAGGTGATTACCCTTTACACGATAGACTCCTGGTGATAAACTGCAAATCACCGTCTGTTATTTCTATGGATGGCATTGCAGGGTATATCAAGTGATGGCTGAAAGGACTGGAGAACCCTCTCCATCCATGGGACATATCGTCAGGGGTCATGCCGTTTGGTTTGACAAAAACGCGCGCGCCCACACACTTTACAAACGCGTGCCACTACACCTCTATGCATGACAAATGATGATAGCGAAGTGGAAGTATATTGTGATGCATGGTATGAAGGCAAAGGAACGAAGGATCACAACGCGTCTTAGAAGTTCTTCGAGGGCTTCGTAAGTACAATGGTCTCCAAGTGTTGATTTGCGTTATTCTGGAAAAGCTTCTTGGGTTCTGTTCTAGAGCCGGACAGAATCGAATCGGCCTTCAAAAATCAGCCTAATTTTCCTTAAACCTTCAAAACGAAGGGGTGCGAGGTCTTTTGGCGAGTCCTTCCAAACATGCAAACTTCGCAGCGTATCATTTCCCAAAACCTCACCTATGTGATTGTGAACTATTTTGAAAGCTTAAGAGGATAACACCAAGAATTGGGCGCATGATGTTAAAGCCTTTTGGGCAAGTGAAAGGTACGCTTCACCTCCAGTTTCTCTACACGTTCCGGCTTACCACTAGGCTCTACCTTACTTGTCACTCACATTTGGTGAGCGTGCTTGATCAAGAAGCACAGGGAAGGACCTGAACACATTTTAGCTGCAGTAAAAGTTTTCTCAAATATGGGACGAGGTATTCCAATCGGAAGCTTTGCCTTGCAATTGGTTTGGCACCAAAAGTGCGGATTATTCTTACCACAGTATTCGTCTCGAAGGTGTCGCATTGAAGTTCTTTGGAACCTGCTATGGTGGGCACTGTAGATGGGTGGTTATGCTTTCCGATTCGATCTACAAATATGTATTCCAACGGCCATCAAGGCGAGCAATTGTTCCTGAATTTTGCCATTCGCCGGAAGGCGAGCCAGAGACTATTGATTTCCCGCGAGATCTATTGGATGAACTGCAAAGCGGGCCTCTGTTT
Source organism: Bassia scoparia (assembly GCA_008642245.1). Classification (NCBI taxonomy): domain Eukaryota; kingdom Viridiplantae; phylum Streptophyta; class Magnoliopsida; order Caryophyllales; family Amaranthaceae; genus Bassia; species Bassia scoparia. The sequence goes on from SNQN01000450.1 coordinate 11,478, forward strand.
ATTACTTTGATGGATCTTCAACCAAAAGGATGCGGGTGTGGGGATCACTTTCTGTGGTTGCGAAGAAGGCCACACGCGATTTCGTAAGCTGCACTTCATCGTTACGCCAACAATCGCCGCTGATCCGAATGCCTGCATAATTGTTCAGATCAGCCATGGCACTAGGCAGTTGAGAAGTTGGGGTTACGGAGCCTCTTCATGCACCCTCCCTACAATCCCCTTCTCCGGAAATGGAGTAAGAGTGAGGTTTGCCGTTTATAGAACATCTAGAGCAATTGCCGACAATTTAAGGATAGCGATAATAGCTACCAATCGCGAGACGACGCCCAATTTGAAGAGCTTGGCTAGTTAGCTTCGATGTTACATCCACTTATTATGGCAAGTGACACTTTGGGCGTTATAGCTACTTAGGAGTATTAGCAGGAGGGCAGGTTATATACGTTCAGCAGGTATATACGTTCATATATCCAAGTTTGACTTCTCGATGCTTTTCACCGATTTTGGCGGTATGTTTGTATTTTTCAGTCGGGGGACGATTGTTGTATTCGGCTTAATGATGATGTTTCACTCGATCAACGATCGTAGATTGTCATTTGGTTTGTTTGTTTTTTTTGGGAGGAGTCGGTGCTCCATGCGAGTAGGAGTCGCTGCATAACCAAACAATACTACATGCTAACCAACACTAATAACGCTACAATGCTTCTACTAGTTCCTTAAGCCCTATAAAACTTGCTCTCATACATTAACTCAATAAGTGATATCACAACCGTAGATTTCAAGGCTTAAGTCGTCTCTAGTTTATGAGGTCATTGCACATCCCATCCACCTACAATCTCTTGCTCTCATGAAGAGCTTACAGTGGTCAATATTCTGGGCATGACAGATGGGTGTCACGCAATCGAGGAGACATGGGATGCAGCATATCGCATACTTAAAAACAGACTCTGTTATAACGTCTAAGGACTTTTGTTAGTAAACCATCATAAAAGCGAGCATCCGCTCGACAGCTTATGGAAACAAAAATTCTTTAAGTGTACACACCACTCGGTCAACTGTACAAGCTCGTCTTTGCAAAGCACCACAAGAGATTGGGGGTCTCCACCACATACTATTATGGGGCTCAGGAATCCAGCACAACTCCTTCTCTGGCGTCTACGATTTCTCCCGTAACGGAATACACAGCCAACCATCTTTGGTCTAGATTTTCCTGTACAGAATCCACAACCATATTGGGTCTCGATTTCTCCGCTACGAATCCAGCACAACATCTTCGTGGTACGTTTTCTCCCGATACGAAATCCAGCACACCATTCATCGGATCTTGATCTTTCCGACTACAGAAGTTCACGTAGCAATTTAGGGTAGATTGGAATTTCTCCGCTAGAGATATAGAGCATTCTGGTCTTGGAAATTTTCGATACGATTTGCCGTACAGCATTCTGGTTATTGGGAATTTCTCCCGCTATTAGAAGTTCCGAGCATTCTTGGGTTTTGGCATTATTCTCCGTCACCAGAAATTTACGATCAATAACATCTTATTCTTACGCCATACTACGGACTTTCACTCGCTATTCACGCGACTTGTTGCCTCTTCAACACGTATTCTTCCCGAAAAGCCCCAAGGTCTCCTCCCGACGCACAGCAGCCGTCAGCCGTATGGGACTTTCGAGAACGAGGCGCTAATCAACGGAAATACTTAATTCTTCCCGAAGCCCAAAGGTGGCGTGGGAGGATCTTAATCATTTTTTCCGAAGCCAAGGTCAGCGGGAGAAAACACCCGAAGGATCAGGCGCTTACAAGGAAACCGACATGGGGTCACCAACGAAGGTAACAGGTAAACTAAAAGCTTTTTTTATGCAGGTACCGGCGGTAAGTGTATCGGGTCGCAGAGTTTGGTGCTTCCGTCCGACTATCGAATACATTTGTTCGTCTTCCGGATTGTCTCTTCGCTTAGTCCAAGTGGGGGTTCTGTTAGACACCTAAAATGTCTCCCTGGTCAATCAGTCGATTGCAAATACCACGTCTCGCGATTGTTTCGATTAAAAGATTTGTTTGAATCCGAAGTGGAATAGTGGGGTCATATCGAGAACTGTTGGCAAAGGAAAATAAAATGGCAAAAATTTTCTTTTATTTTTTTAATTATTTCTCTCTTTTAGGCTTTTTTATATATTTTTGGATTTTTTAATAGTTTATATTGGTGCAATCTACACTATTCCAATCTTTATACACTCTTCACATTTTTCTGGATAACAGTATATATATAGATTATTTTCTGTTGTTTCTACATTTTTCTATGATTTTTAAAGTTTTTTAGAGAAAATACCGAAATACAAAATAGCAAAAATACTCCGGAATACGTTGACCTTCTAGATTCTAGATCCTTGTGGAGGCAGGTGTTGGTGCGTCGAATCAAGGGAATCACGAATCAATCGGAGGATCAATATTTCGTTTGGAAATTATATAGCTGGAGGAGCTTTTATACGCAGAGGCCTGCGGTTATACGCTTGCCTTCGGTTATACGCTAGTCTTGCGTATATACGGACTGCGTATATACGAGGGTTTTCCTTTTCCTGTTTTTTGCCTAGTGCTATAATACACTCTTGCTTGTCGTCGAGGAAACATCCGAGATACGTTATCTCTCTTCTCTCTTTCAACACTTACCTTCGTTTTTAATTCAAGCATGATCTCTTCGATACAAGCGATACAAGGTTTATTCGTGGATTACTCCTTAAAATTACCTTTTTCATCTATTATAACTTTTACGCGTTTTGTTTGATTATAATTGTGAAATCATTTAATGTTTTATGTCATATGTGGAATATGTAGGATTTTACAACGTTTCATGTTTCATTGTTTTTGGTTTTCTTCTTTTCTTTTTTTTTATCTTATCCATTGTCATATACGATTTCTTATTTTTGTATCGATTCAAGCGAGATTCATTGCGTCGTGTTTTATCATGAACTAACATTGTTTTCTTTGCTTCATGTGCGATTAGGAAAGGATTCGTTTGTTTCGTTTTATAAACACTACTTTCGTTTTATTTGAGATTGTGAGGTAGTGGTTTTGTTATACTTTGGTTTTTATGCTTCTTTATGTTGAATATATTTTGTTATTTTTTGTCAAGGACGGAATTTAGTGATCACTTTATAGATTACTATGGAACATTTTTAGGCGTTTTACATGATTTAAGTGTTGTCACGATTTCTAGGTTAGGTAGTCTCTTGTGTAATAGAAAACCTTTATTAGTAATTTTGGTTGTACGCTTCTAGTGCTAATTGTAAGTTATGTGCATTCATAATCGTGTGAATTGGAATTGAGAGACGAGTAGGGCAGCTAATGGGGCGATTGCGGTTACAGATTGATACGTACCATGTTCCCAAACCCACGCTGGTTACTGGATCAGAACGTGGGCGCATTAATTTGGCCAGACGTATTCGGGGTCTTGACATACCTTTATAGGCCTGGGTGGCGACTCCCTTAACTCGACACATCCCACGGGTCATAAGTAGCGGGTTCGTTGGCTCAGCCCACGCAGCACTCGATTGTGTACCAGCGCGCGCCCGCTTACGTTGAGGGCGCGGCCCACTCCTACACTAACAGTGTGTTGAGATATGACATGGGTTAGAGATCTGCTTGGGGTTTTAGGTCAACCGAACCGGGTTGTAAGTGAGGTAGGATGGAGATCTAGTTTGCTACACTATCGACCTTGTGTTAGGCTTGGTCTAAGTTGGCTATTGTTTAGGGGGTGAGAAAATCTAGCCTCTTACAATTGTGTTCCTTTTTGAACAATTGCTATTAGCTTGTTTTGTGTCGCCCGTCCTTGATTATTGGATTGTATGCTTTCTTTTCCCTTTCCCTAGTGTCTTTAATCGTTGGTTTAACATCGCTTTAGTATAGAATTAGATTTATTTCGATCGATTAGCTTATTCTCCTTATTTCCAAATCAAAAACTTCCCCTTTCATTCAATGGCTAGGCTAAGTAATCCCATGTTCCTTGTGGTTCGACCCCTACTTTCCTACACTACTTGTTAGGATAGAATAGGGTAATTAAGTCTTGACCGGATTAGAAAGTAACGACCTCTAAGTACCGATCAATGCCTCTTGCCGTAGAGTTTACCGTAGGCGTGCAATTATGATCTGCTTGTTTGCACGTTTCCTGTTTGTCCATGTCAAGCCGAATGTTGGTCATGCTAGCATTATTTCTATTGTTGAGCAATGCGAGGCTAGCCGTACTCCTATGTCGTTGTGCACGGGGGAGTTATTCATGATGCTCGACCGTCTTAAGAAGGATGCGTATGCGCCCTTGTTTGGATGCCCTTTTTTACTGCAGGTACAATATTTTGTGTGAATATTTGCAAAATAGTGCATTTATACAAATATTATTTCTTTTTTATTGATGTGATGACTAAATATTGCATATGCTGCTGTTCCTTGACAAAGTTGGTTGATGGAGCGCTTGAGCCTAGTTGAGGCGCCCCAGAATCCTGTCAAATATTCTGCTAAGGGATTCTTTTCTCGTAAGAGGGTCCATGTCAACAAATCTCAACATGGGTGGATTCTTATCCTTATTGACCGTGGCATTCTTGTGTGGTGGACTGTCCCTTGGTGTGGTATTAGGAGTATGATGCATACTCTCTTGTCTTCATATGTGCGCGTATCTAGCTTGACTGCGTTGACCTTCAATTTCCTTATAAGGGTGATGAGGCAATTCGGGAAAGTTTAGCTTATTTCTACTGTTGATAAAGTTCGTCCTAAGGACAAGTGCTTGCATTCGAGTAATGCAATAGAGTGGGAGAAATACTGACTTGGGAATCCCATTCTACGCTTGAGGTGACCCCACTTGCTCGAGGTGACCACAAGATTTCTGCTCATTACTGTGTCTGGATGAATGCCACTGATGTGATGAGCCGTGCTGAGGAGAGACGTGCGGAGTAGAAGGACCATTACAAGAGTAAGAGACTGGACTGTGACTCTACTGAGACCCCTGCTGCTATGTCTAGAGCTATTTCTACTAAGGACAGACTTGGTCTTAAGAAGGTGCCCGTTTGGAGTAGGCTTGAAAGACTTCCTCCTTTGAGGATTGACTCAAATGTTGATGAAAGAAGACTTGGGCCTAAAGAGATGCTTGGAGGGGATGCTAAAGGAAAAGGGAAGGCTGTCGTGGAAGATAGACCCAAGAGACACAAATGGGTGAGGAAGCCTAAAGGTGAGAGCTCAGGTGCAAAGAAGGATGATGCCAAGGAGCAAGAAGAGGAGAGGAAGGAGTGATTGCTTTTTTCCACAACTCTTGTTTAATTTAATGTTTGTTTCATTAATGAAGCCTTAAAGGATGATTGGCCTGTGAAGGTATTTAAGATATCTCAAATGAGGGGGGGGGGCTGAATTGATAGTCTGTTCTCTTAG
>SNQN01000450.1:28942-42714 GCA_008642245.1 Bassia scoparia
AGGAACTAGTTGGGCTGGTTCCTGTAAGCAGCAGAATGTAAACAAAAAAATAAATGAGACACAAAGTTGAACGAGGTTCAACCAACTCTGGGCTGCGTCCTCCTACCCTATGTTCTTTTATTAATCTACTCCGAAAAACAAAGAACACACTCACTCTGCTGTTTCCCTACTCCGGGAACCAACACACCCCACACTCAACTCTGAATCTGCACTCGACACACACTCGTAAGTCCAACTTGTGTTTGAACTCACAAACACTCACCTGGCTTTCCACCCCTCAGTTGAATGCCTTTACAATATCAAAGTTTCTCTCTTTTTAATTTACTTCTAAAAAGCTAATAAGAGAAAGTAATATGCTCGACTAATGCTCTTGTGTATGACTCAAACTAGGGTTTTGTGCTTTTGTGTTTTCTCTCAAAAATATGCTTTTTCAATCCGTGGAGATATATGTGGAATTAGGAAGTATGGATGAGTATATATAAGCATGTTAACCTTAACCCAAGTTTCCTTAAATCTCTCTACTTGCCGAGCAAGGCAAGATGGGATTTAAGGAAAGTATTTATCTTGTTCGATTTGATCATGAAGATCGAATCGAACAAGATAGATACTCCAAGGTTTAAGGTAATAAAATATATTCTCATTTATATTTCCAGCTACAAAACATATTTTCAAAATACATCTTTTACAAAATATTTTAGAAAAATTCTTTTTCAAACCGCAGCCATATTCCACTCAGGGACAGAGCTGGTTCCCCACCTGGTTCCCTAAATGAGTATGTTATGAATTCTGTTCCAATCTTGTACCAGAATTCATACCATAACTCAAAACACATATAAGCATTTAAACCAAAGCATATAAGTCATACTAGAGAGCATATTACATGAATTTCCTAGATTAAACATTTGAGTAGCATTTCTTCTATTCTTCATGTAATCTTCAAGACCTTGAATTTTCCTTTGAATACTTCAATTATGAGCACAACCTCTTTCTTTGAATGACTTCAAAAGGCTTCACACTTCAAGTCTTGGAATCAACCTAATTACTGCACATGTAACATAGTTAAGATGCAATAAAAGGTATGTGACCGTTTTTTCAGTATAACAGTCAAGGAAACAACTCCTACTGGTTCTGCACTAGTATATGAACTTTGTGTTTATTCAGCTATTCCCTGTAGTAAGACAAGTTAGTGTCAACATGTACACATATACGTATTAACTTGTTTGGGGAAACAAGTATCCTATATCAGTTGGTTCCCAAACAAACTATTTTCACAATTAAGTGTCCTGTTCCCTGTATCAGTTTGTCATCACTCAAAACTTAAGGGACTCAACAGCCTGCGAGCCATTTTTGCATGTAATAAGTGAACTTTGTAACTTGAAGTTTCCTTTTGTATTTTAGTTGCTCAATTTAATTACAAGTAGTAATAAATTACAAACTTACATTGCTTTTTTATACATTGTTTTTAATTTGAGCATGTTGAAGAAAACTTCATCCAATTGTTGCTTGACGTTTTTCACTTCCTAGTCCCAAAACAAGTAGGGCACTTGTTATTGTGGCCGAGCCCTAGGGCTAGGCTGCCTACGTATCTCATAAGGAATTAGGCCATTCGTAGTTCTGATGCATCATGCTATTGTATTGTTGAGATGCGGTGCGCGTGTATGCCTTAGACGTAGTACTTCTTGAGATGGTCTATGTTGGTGAGGTTGTAGAAATTATAACCATTCGTGTCCATTAGTTTAACTGCCCCTTTTGGTATGATTTTCTTGAGAATGTAAGGACCTGCCCAATTTGGACAAAACTTGCCTCGAGGATCTAGGACTGTTTTTGTGAAGTCCTTTAAGAACCAAATCACCTTCTTTGATGCCTCGTGATTTGGCTCGCTGATTGAAGTACCGTTCGACCCTCTTTTGGTATGCTTGCACATGATGCGAGGCTGCTAGCCATTTTTCATCGAGCGAAGCTAACTCAATTTCACTCTAACCCATTCTGCTTATGGGAGTTTTCTTTTTAGGACAACGCATCGAGACGGGATCTCTAGTTCTACTGGTTGAACAACTTCGGCACGATAGACCAGTGAAAACGGAGTAACTCCCGTTAAAGTACGAATAGAGGTCATGTAACCCCATAGAGCGAAGTGTAGMTTTTGCGGCCAATCTCGATAATTCTCCGTCATCTTAGAGATAATTGTTTTGAGATTTTTGTTGGCTGCTTTAACTGCCCCATTGGCTTGCGACCTGTGCGGTGATGACTTGTGGTATTGAATCTTATACTTGGCGATCAGATCTGCACAATCGACTTGAAAGTGGGTGCCGTTGTCACTAATGATTTCATGAGGAACCCCATAGCGACAAATGATGTTGTTTTCTAGGAATTTTGCCACGTGCTTAGCCTGGAGCTTAGCATATGACGTTGCTTCGACCCACTTTGTTAAGTAATCTATGACCACAAGTATGAATTCATGACTTCCTTGCCCAAGCAGCGTAATCTTCCCTATTATGTATATTCCCCATGTTGAGAAAGGCCATGGAGAGACAAACGTGGATAGGAGAGACGGACAAACATGCTGTGCATTGGAGTATTTTTTGGCAGGTGTCGCACGTACAAACGTATTGCATGCAAACCCTTTCCATGGTGGTCTAGTAATACCCCAATTTGATGATCGTAGAGGCCAAGAGCCTGCTATTCATGTGGGTGCCATAGATCTCGTCATGGACATGCTCCATGACTATTTTTCTTACTTGTTAAGTGATGCAAAGTAGGTGGAGACCATTGTAGTGGCGCTTGTAGAGTTCTCTGCCTTGAAGTAGGTACTGAGATGCGAGACACCTTAGTGCCCTTTGTTGCTTTTTGGTTGCACTAGAAGGGTATTCACCAGTTTCTAAATAGTCCTTGTTGTCTTTGTACCATGGCTCTTCCGGATCGAGGTTAAACACCTCATTTTTTCCGACTAAAGTGTTAACGTATGCTGGTTCTTGTCTTCATTCAATGACTAAGGGCATTTGGGTCACTAAACTCGGAATTCGCACCATGGAAGCGAGTTTTGCTAGTGCATTCGACTAACGTTCAATTGATTGTCTTCGTGTCGTAGGTAGGTGTATTTGACTTTGTCTACCTGGGATGCAATGTTCTTAAGATAAGACTGATACGAAGCAAGGATTTCACTTTGTACCTTTCATCGTCTTGAAATCTGGTTTATGATGAGTGAAGAATCACCATATTCCCGTAATCTCTTAACGTTGAGTGCAATGGCGGCTTGCAGTCCTGGAATACATGCCTTGTACTCTGCGGCGTTGTTAGTGACGTCGAAGTCGAGTATGATGGAAATAGGGGTATGCTCCTCTTGCGGTGAGATTAGAAGCACTCCAACTCAGCATCCCTTTTGATTAGATGCACCATCGAAGTATGACAACCAACTGTGTTCCTCGGTTATCATAAGTTCCTCGTCTGGAAAGTCAAAGTCCTCAGGAAGGACTTCGTTTGGAGAGTCTGCTAAGAACTCGGAGACAATACAACCTTTGTTGGCTTTTTGAGGCACGAACTTAAGGTCAAATTCGGTGAGCATAATCATCCATCTAGACATGCGACCATTGACTGCTAGCTTTTCAAAGAGGTGTTTCAGAGGATCCCCTTTGCATACAATGTGTACGGTATGTGTGAGCAAGTATAGTCGAAGCTTTCGCGATGCCCACACTAAAGCTAAGCATAGTTTCTCCAGGGCAGAGTAGCGTTCCTCGTATGGAAGGAAATTCTTGCTGAGGTAGTAGATAGCATTTTCCTTATTGTCGACTTCTTGAGCGAGCATTGCTCCATCAGCGGTGCTTGTTGCTATAAGATAGAGCCGTAGGGCGAGGAGAAGCTAACACAGGAGGATTGGTGAGGTATTCCTTGATCATGTCGAAAGCATGTTGGCAACTATCATCCCATTTCTTGGGTGCACCTTTCTTCAGTTTCTTGAAGATGGGTTCACAGATCATTGTGAGCTTAGATATGAACCCGTTGATCTACTGGAGTCGACCCAAGAACCCTTGGATCTCCTTGTCATTTTGCGGTGGCCTAAGTGACATGATTGCTTTGATCTTTGTCGGATCGATTTTGATTCCACGAGAGTTGATGATGAAACCTAAGAGCTTGCTTGAAGTGACTCCGAATGCGCATATTTGCGGATTGAGACGCATGTTGAATGTTCGGAGTCTCTGGAAGAACTTCCTTAGTGCAAGGGTATGTCCTTCGCGGTCCTTTAATTTGACGATCATATCGTCGACATAGACCTTTACGTCTTTGTGTATCATGTCATGAAGTCGAGCAGTGGCAGCCCGTTGGTATGTGGCGCCTGCATTTTTAAGACCAAAAGGCATCACAGTGTAGCAATATAGCCCCCACGGAGTGGTGAAGGTTGTCTTTTCCATGTCTTCTTCGGCCATTTTGACTTGATTATACCCTGCATACCCATCCATGAATGAGAGCAAGGCATGATCTGCTGTGTTGTCTACGAGAACGTCTATGTGTGGTAGAGGGAAGTCGTCTTTCGGACTTGCTTTGTTTAAGTCACGAAAATTTACACACATTCGAACACGTCCATCTTTCTTAGGTACTAGAAACAAATTTGCTATCAATTGAGGGTAATTGACGACCCTAATGAAACTTGCGTTGCGTTGTTTGATGACATCACAGTGTAGCAATATAGCCCCCACGGAGTGGTGAAGGTTGTCTTTTCCATGTCTTCTTCGGCCATTTTGACTTGATTATACCCTACATACCCATCCATGAATGAGAGCAAGGCATGATCTGCTGTGTTGTCTACGAGAACGTCTATGTGTGGTAGAGGGAAGTCGTCTTTCGGACTTGCTTTGTTTAAGTCACGAAAATTTACACACATTCAAACACGTCCATCTTTCTTAGGTACTAGAAACAAATTTGCTATCAATTGAGGGTAATTGACGACCCTAATGAAACTTGCGTTGCGTTGTTTGATGACATCACAGTGTAGCAATATAGCCCCCACGGAGTGGTGAAGGTTGTCTTTTCCATGTCTTCTTCGGCCATTTTGACTTGATTATACCCTACATACCCATCCATGAATGAGAACAAGGCATGATCTACTATGTTGTCTATGAGGACGTCTCTGTGTGGTAGAGGGAAGTCGTCTTTCTGACTTACTTTGTTTAAGTCACGAAAATTTACACACATTCAAACACGTCCATCTTTCTTAGGTACTAGAAACAAATTTGCTATCAATTGAGGGTAATTGACGACCCTAATGAAACTTGCGTTGCGTTGTTTGATGACATCACAGTGTAGCAATATAGCCCCCACGGAGTGGTGAAGGTTGTCTTTTCCATGTCTTCTTCGGCCATTTTGACTTGATTATACCCTACATACCCATCCATGAATGAGAACAAGGCATGATCTACTATGTTGTCTATGAGGACGTCTCTGTGTGGTAGAGGGAAGTCGTCTTTCGGACTTACTTTGTTTAAGTCACGAAAATTTACACACATTCAAACACGTCCATCTTTCTTAGGTACTAGAAACAAATTTGCTATCAATTGCGTAACATTTGGTTTCATGCAACAGAGCTTTTGTTTGACTGGTTTAGCCCCTCTATGAGCGGAATTAGACATATCTATGACCTCTTCGACTTTAAAACTCTCGCGCATCCACCAAATCAATGTGTAAAATTCGCAAGGTCTGCTGGTATTTCAAGAACAGTTTTATGATTAAAAAAGAGGTTGTGACCTATTTCCTTTGACACATTCTGAACAAACTCTATTGCCTCAACTAGAGTTTCGGAGTCCTACTACAAGTTGAACTTTAAAGTTTTTTCAGTAATGTCATAGCTTGCATGTAAATCTCTTATGCAAATCCATTGAGTTATTAATCTAAATAGCTTCAACAGACAGACTTATTTGGAATTTGATCCAAGAATGTAATGTAAACATCATGTCTCCTGGTTCCACTCACATATAAGTTCACCTTGTTATGTGGAGTTAACTATATGACATAGGTGTGGCTTAAACTCGACTCTATTACCATTTGTCCACATAGTTGTGAAATGCTCAAGATTTATGTGTTGGCATCCTTTCAACATAATATACTATCAATTGCATCGAAGTGTCTTACCTGACTTAACTAAACCAGTGTGTTCCTTGTGTTAATCTCCAAAGTAACAATTCGTCATCAAGGCTACTTAGTGAGAGAAATTGATCTTTATCTCCGGACATATGTCTCGAGATCCACTGTCTAAATACCAATAGGTAATTGCTCTTCACTTTAGCTGTTAGACAAATCAAAATTAGATTTAGGAACCAAAACTTTCTGGTCACTTTTTCGCAAATATTGCATCGTAGTGGTCTTTTCTTCTCCAGAACCAACTTCACTGTTTATCTGTGTTTTATTGACACTATGTCTTCTAAGCAGGACATTCCATTGAATTTTTATTCCTTCATAAGCAAATGATAACAAACATGCATGTCTTTGACATAACATACTTACTCTTTGGATTCCCTAATCCATGTGGTTCCTGTAGAGAGCAGTTAGCTCTGCGTTCTTGTCTGCTTATAACCAAGACCAATTCTCCCTAGTTACCTTATTTGATATTCAACTTACTTATGTTTCCTGTGCAGTCAGCAATTTACTCACATGTCTATGGGACTCTCATGTAGTTTTTTCTCTCTTGCTCAAGATTCTCAAGTTAACAATCGGTTCTTTTCTTTTAAAATGAACATGTACTTTTTAAAGATTCAAAGTGTCGAATTGAGATTCAATCATATTTATCCATAGACAATATCAGACCACTGGCTGCTTGCCTTTTTCTCAATTGATAGATCGTCAAGCATGTAAATCCAATCTTTACCATTCATAATTCATCTATCAATTATGATTTCTTTGCTGTACCTTGTCGAGGGAAACGTTATATGTGCACTTGATGTAAAGCATTCTCTTGTAAAGATCTACTAAGTTGCTAGCCCATTATTTCAAAGCTTTCACAAAGAAGTCAGCTAAACAAAAGGTTGCTTTTGTTCTAGCTGCTTGAAAGATAGCGACTCCTTGAGTTGATAAGTCTCTAGGAGCCAGGGAGGTCAGGGATTTTTTCTTCTTCCCAACTATCACATTGGATAGTTTGGTTTTTAGAGATCTGGCCTTTTCAAGTTCCACTTGACTTGTCATCTCAACCTCAAGCTTCTCGCCACTGATTTTAACATCAATGACAAACTTCTTCAAGCACGATCACAAACTGGCAATAGCACTTCCATCAGTACGTTTCTCTTAAGTTCTTTTTTCGAGTATGTAAGTTCACCCAGTTTATAGCCATTCATCCAATAAAGAGTCATTCAAGCAAGGCCTTTTTCTATCATCTCAGCATTATCCTGCCTTAACTTTTCTAAGTTACTTGTGTTCATGCAGACAACCTTCTTGGCAGTAAACATTTTTCGAATGTGTGGTTCCCCCTCTGGTTTTGGATCGTGCTTTTCCCTTGATATAGCATTCGTTGAAGCTCGCTTTTCTCTCAGACTTGGACGTTTTTGTCTTCCACTTAGACAACTCTGATAGATTGTGCCCTTTTCTCCACACTTGAGCACCTATAGAAGATGAGTTAGTCTTTTTAAATTCTTACCTTGAAGTCCTGTCCTCTGATCTCGGAGTGTTCTCTCACACCTTTTGGCTCATTGCCAATACCCTCTTCATTCCTCTCTAATGTTGCCCTTAAGGGCTATGCCCTGGCTGGTTCCTTCTCAAGACTTATAGTCAATCAATATTCTATGAGTCATGAGGGAACGCAATAGCTATTCCCAGGTGACAAGTTACAAGTCTTGGCTTCATAGGATGGGCATTATCTTGTGTCCATGCATCTGTTAAACAGCGCAATACTTTTCTCTCTAAATCTAATCAGAAAACACTTTTGCAAGGGATTAAGACCCGATGATATTGTATGATCTACGAAACACATCATTGGAGCTTTTCACCCTTGTTCATTGCAAAAATTCAAAATTTAGACATAGCAAAATCAATTTGGACTCTTTAAACTCTGGTTCTCCTCATAGGCAAGTCAAGAGTTATCCAAATTCGGCTTTTTCAACTAACTGCATCCAGGGATTCGGTTGTACTCTGTCTCACCTATGCTTGTTGTAATATGGGACATTGCTTTTGGCATTCTCTGTAAGACTTGTAATCAGCAGTTACCAACTACTGTCTTTCTTTGGAGTCTTGTTCCTTCAGAATCAGGCTTCATGATTGTGTTGGGACCATTTTTTGACTAAAGCCAATATCATAGTCAATCCCATGATACATTCATTGATCCTGTTCTTTCACCATCATAGTTATTCCGTTGAACTTTGGGTGTCTCTTTCTATCAGAAACCAATGGCACGTAATCTTCGAGTGTCATACTTAAACTTTCTAAATATTACTCTTGCAAGAAGGCCTTGCTAGTTATCCAATTGAAGGTTTTATGATACTCAAGAGGAGGGGGTAATTGATATTCTGTTCTCATTTAGGTTATTTTTTATCTTTTCGTTCAGTGTATGAGGAACCAGTTGGGCTGGTCCTGTAAGGTAGCAGAAAATGTAAACAAATAATAAGGGAACACAAAGTTTAACGGGGTTCAACAACTCTGGGCTACGTGCTTCCTAAACCATGTCTTTTTATTAATCGTATTCCGAAAAATAAAGAACACACCTACTTGCTTGTTTTCCTACTCGGGAACAGCACACCCACTCAACTCTTAATGTGCCATTTGCACATACTTGTAAGTCCAACTTGTGTCTTGGACTCAAAACACTCTACTGGCTTTTCAACCCCTATGTTGAATGCCTTACCAATATCAAAATGTTTCTATCTTTCTAATTTACTTCTAAAAAGCTAATAAGAGAATTAATATGCTCGACTGAATGTTGTTGTGTATGACTCAAAGTAGATTTTGTTCTTTAGTGTTTTCTCTCAAAATATGCTTTTTTCATCCGTGGAGAGATTCTGTGAATTAGGAAGTAGGATGAGTATTATACGCATGTTAACTCTTACCCTAGTCTCTTAAATCTCTTACTTGCCGAGCAAGGCAAATGGGATTAAGGAAGTATTACTTGTGGATTTATCATGAGATAGAATCAAAGAAGATAGATTACTCCAGGTTTAAGGTAGCAAAATTATTTTCTCATCTATATTTTTCCGTTGCAAAACATATGTTTTCAAAATACATCATTACTAAATATTTTAGAAAAAATCTTTTTTGAAAACCGCAACCATATTCCACCAGACAGAGCTTGTTCCCCAGCCTGGTTCCCTAAATGAGGTATGTATGAATTTGTTCCAATCTTATACAGAATTCATACCAAATTCAAAACACAATAGCATTCTTAAACCAACAGCAATAGAGTCATACTAGAGAGCATATTTAATGAATTTCCCTAGATTAAACTTTGAGTAGCGATTTCTTCTATTCTTATGTTAATCTTCAAGACCTTGAATTTATCCCTTTGAATACTTCATATATGAAGCACACCTCTTTCTTGAATGATTTCAAAAGCTTCACGAACTTAAGTTTGGAATAACCTATTACTGCACATGTAATAGTTAAGATGCAAATAAAAGGTATTTGTGGGGGGGAAAACCTTTTTTGTTTTTTTTCGTATAAAGTCAGAAACAACTCTACTGGTTTCTGCATATATATGACTTTGTTTATTCAGCTATTCATGTAGTAAACAAGTTAGTGTCAACATGTGACAATATACGTATTAACTTGTTTGGGAGAAACAAGTCCTATATCAAGTTGGTTCACAAACAAACTTTTTTCACAATTAAGTGTCCTGTTTCCTGTATCAGTTTGTCAATCACTCAAAACTTAAGGACTCAACAGCCTGCGGCCATTTTGCATGTAATTAAGTGAAACTTGTACTTGAAGTTTCCTTTTTATTTTAGGTTGCTCAATTTAATTACCACAGTAGTTAATTAAATTAACAAACTTACATTGCTTTTTATACATTGTTTTTAGATTTGAGCATGTTGAAGAAATCTTCATTCATTTGTGCTTAAGTTTTTCCACTTCCCTAGTGCCAAAACAAAAAAAATAAAGTCAGGGGCACTTGTGTATTGTGGCCGGCCCATAGGGCTAAGGCTGCCTACGTATCTCATAGAATTAGGCCATTCCGTGAGTTCTGTGTGCGTCATGCTATTGTATTGTTCGAATGCGGTCGCGTGTGCTTACGCGTTAGTACTTTTGAGATGTCTATGTGGTGGTTGTAGAACTTATAACATTGTGTTCATTAAGATTTAACTTGCCCTTTTGTAATGATTTTCTTGAGATCGTAAGGACCTGCCCAATTTGGACAAACTTGCTCGAGGATCTAGACGTTTTTGTGATAGTGCCTTTAAGAACCAAATCACACTTCTTTGATGGCTCGGTGAGTTGGCTCGCTGATGAAGTACCGTGTCGACACCTCTTTGGCTATAGCTTGCACATGATGCGAGGCTGCTAAGCCATTTTCTCCGGCGAAGCTAACTCATTTCACTCACCCATCTCTGCTTATGGGAGTTTTCTTTTTAAGAATAGCATCGAGACGGATCTCTAGTTCTAGCTGGTTGAACAAGCTCGGCCGAATAAGACAGTGAAAACTGGAGTAACTCCCGTTAAAGTAGAGATAGAGTAGTAACACCTTAAGGCGAGTGTAGATTTTGCGGCAAATCTCGATAATTCTCCGTCATCTTAGAGATAATTGTTTTGAGATTTTTTGTTGGCTGCTTTAACTGCCCATTGGCATTGCGACCTGTGCGGGATAGACTTGTTATGAATCTTATACTGCGATACAGATCTGCAACAATCGACTTGAAAGTGGGTGCGGTTGTGACTAATGATTCATGAGAACCCCATAGCGGACAAATGAATGTTGTTTTCCTTAGAGTTTTGCAGTGCTTAGCCTGGAGCTGCTATGTACGTTGTTCGACCCATTGTTAAGTAATCTATGACCAAGTATGAATTCATGACTTCGTCTTGCCCAGCAGGCCGTATTCTCTCCTATTATGTATATTCCCCATGTTGAGAAAGGCATGAGATGCAAACGTGCGATAGGAGAGACGGACAAACATGCTGTGATTGGAGTATTTTGGCAGTGTAGCATACAACGTATTGCATGCAACGCCTTTCCATGGTGTGGTCTAGTATTACCCCATTGAATGATCGTGAGACAAGGCCTGTATTCATGGGGTGCCAATGATTCTCGTCATTGGACATTGCTCCAATGACTATTTTCTTACTTTGTTAAGATGATGCAAGTAGGTGAGACATCTTGTATGGCGCTTGTAGAGTTCTCTGCCTTGAAGTAGGTACTGAATGCGAGACACCTTAGTGCCTTTCGTTGCTTTTGGTTGCACTAGAAGGTATTCACCGTTTCTTAATAGTCTTGTGTCTTTGTACCATGCTCTCGGAATCGAGGTTAAAACACCTTTTTTTTTCGACAAAGTCGTTAACCCGTAGCTGTTTTGTTATCATTCAATGACTAGGGCATTTGTGTACTAAACTTCGAATTCGCACCATGAAGCGAGTTTTGCTAGTGCATCGACTAACGTTCAATTGATTGTCTCGTTGTCGTAAGGTGGATGTAATTTGACTTTGTCTACCTGGGATTGCAATTGTTCTTAAGATAAGACTATACGAAGCATAGGATTTTCACTTCTGGTACTTTCATCGTCTTGAAATCTGGTTTGTATGGAGTGAAGATACCATATTTCCCATTAATCTCTTAACGTTGAGTTGCCAAATGGCGGTTGCCAGTCCTGGAATACTGCCTTGTAACTCTGCGGGCAGTTTTAGTGACGTCGAAGTCGAGTATGATGGAAATAGGGTATGCTCCTCTTGCGGGAGATTAGAAGCACTCGCACACTCAGCATCCCTTTTGATTAGATGCACCATACGAAGTTGACAACAACTGCTGTTCCGCGTTATCATAAGTTCCTCGTCTGGAAAGTCAAAAGTCCTCAAGGAAGGCTCGTTTGGAGAGTTCTGCTAAGAATCGGAGACATACCAATTTGTTGGCTTTTTGAGGCACGAACTTAAGGTCAAATCGTGAGCATAATCATCCAGTCTAGAATGCGGAACCATTGACTGCTAGCTTTCAAGAGGTTTGTGCAGAGGATCCTTTGCATACATGTGACGTGTATGTTGGAGCAAAGTATGTCGAAAGCTTTCGCGTGCCACACTAAAGCTAAGCATAGTTTCTCCAGGGCAGAGTAGCGTCCTCATGTATGGAAGGGAATTCTGCTGATGGTAGTGATAGCATTTTCCTATTGTTCGACTTCTGAGCGAGCATTGCTCCATCAGCGGTGCTTGTGTCTATAAGGATAGAGCGTAGGGCGAGGAGAAGCTAACACCAAAGGAGATTGGTGAGTTTCCCTGATCATGTCGAAAGCATGTTGGCAACTATCAATCCCATTTCTTGGGTGCACCTTTCTTCAGTTTCTTGAAGATGGTTCAAGATCACTTGTGAGCTAGATATGAACCGTATTGATCTACTGGAGTCGACCCAGAACCTTGTTTGGAATTAATCCTTGTCCATTGCCGGTGGCCTAAGTGACGATTTGCTTTGACTTTGTCGGAACGATTTTGATTCCACGAGAGTTGATGATGAAACCTAAAGAGCTTGCTTGAAGTGACTCCGAATGCGCATATTTGCGGATTGAGACGCATGTTGAATGTTCGAGTCTCTGGAAGAACTTCCTTAGTTGGCAGGGTTTCCTTCGCGGTCCTTTAATTACTGATCATATCGTGACATAGCTTTAGTCTTTGTTATCATTCATGAAGTGAGCAGTGGCAGCCGTGGTAATGTGGCGCCATGCAATTTTTAAAGCAAAGCATCACAGTGTAGCAATATTACCACGGAGTGGGAAGTTGTCTTTTCCATGTCTCTTCGGCCATTTGACCTTGGATCTATCCCTAATAACCCATCCGATAGAATGAGAACAAAGCATGATGCTACTAGTTGTCTATGGAGTCTCGTGTGGTAGAGGGAAGTCGTCTTCTTGACTTACTTTGTTTAGTCACGAAATTTACATCACATTCAAACACGTCCATTCTTTCTTGAGGTACTAGAACAAATTTGCTATTCGAATGAGGGTATGAGGACCCTAATGAAACTTCGTTGCGTTGTTTGTGACTCACAGTGTAGAATATAGCCCACGAGTGTGAAGTTGTCTTTCCATGTTTCTTCGGCCATATTTGACGTTGATATACCTACTACCATCCATGAATGAGAACAAGGCTAAGATTCGTACTATGTTGTCTATAGAGGACGTCTTGTGTGGATAGAGGGAAGTGTCTTTCGAGACTTACTTTGTTTAAGTCACGAAAAATTTACACACATTAACACGTCCATCTTTCTGTGGTACTAGAACAAATTTGCTATTAATTGACGTAACATTTGGTTCATGCACAGAGCTGTTGACTGGTTTAGCGCCCTCTAGAGCGAATTATGTGCTGTGGATGTTGGGATCGATCATGCTGTCTTCATAGGACAAGCAGTAAACATCCCGGAACTCTTTTAGTGTATGCAACAATTCATCCCTTTCTTGCAGACTTAGTGTCAGACCTTAAGTCTGACACTAAGTCTGGCAAATTTGCTATCAATTTGCCGTAACATTTGGTTTCATGCACAGAGCTTTTGTTTTGACCTGGTTTAGCCCCTCAGATGAGCGGAATTCGTTGTGCGTGCGTGTTGGGTATCGATCCTACGTGATGTCTTTCATAGGGACAAGCATAACATCCCGGAACTTTTTAGTGTTTGCACAAAA
>SNQN01000450.1:42739-65757 GCA_008642245.1 Bassia scoparia
TTCATCCCTTTCTTGCAGACTTAGTGTCAGACCTACCTGTATCTCCCGCGGTGTGTCGTAGTCGGAGATGTGTACCTTTTTTCGTTTTCTCGATGACGAAAGTTTTCTTTTCGTGCTCTTCCATTGCCTTTAATAACTCATTAGTGTTTTGTTTGTTTTCGAGTTATGAATTAAAGTAACCATAAGAAGGAAAAGAGGAGTAAGCAGAAAGGAGCATGTTATTAAACTCTAAAGAGAGTACWGATAATTTTTTCTCCGAAGAGACTTGATTGACAAGGGAGAGTGGGATACTAGGCTCCTTGACAGACTCAGGAGGACACTCTCTAGGACTAGCTATGCTAGCTTCTACGACACTAGACTCAGACTCAGTCTCAAATTGAGAATCCTCGAGCATTGGTCCTTCGCCCATGTTGCACTTGATGACCTTGTCTCCTGGAGTAGTGATCTTCACGGTTTTGCGCCAACCATGAACCAAGCCTTCGACTGRTGTGATGAGAGTGGTGGGATCGAATGCTTCCTTGGTCATGGCCATGAAAACCTCTTGTTCAGCTGGAGGGGTGATTTATTGGTTAAACAAGAGTCCCATACCTTGTTTTTGAAGGCCATCTAGGGCAGATGCCTTGTTTGTGGGGACATGATCCCCGTCTACAAAGTTACAGTTGCTTGAGTCTTTGAACCATGTTCTTCTTTTCCTATAAAACAAGAATGATGGTGGGAACTTGGGTGGAAGTTCGAAACGAGCGTTTACTCGGTAAACGCCAAGGTATTCTCTATGTGGTTCGCCCCAAAAACCATTAAGGCGGTATTTCTCAAAGTCCTTTAAGATGTATGGATCCCAGATGAATTCATGATTTTTCTTTTCCCAATCTCGACATACACACATGCTCTTGCCTAGAGATTTGGCATCGCATAGCTTCCAAATTTTGTAGAGCACGTCATTCGAAAGGTTACCCAATGATTTTTGATTGTGATCTTGTGGTTCATGGATTTGTCATTTACACATTTGGATGTTTTTTCCCGTGGGGTAGTGTAGACACCTAAATGTGTATCCCCAAACGAGTAATCCGTGATGAAACATACCGCGTCTCGCGATTGTTTCGACTCAGAAAAGATGCTTTGAACTCACAAAAGTTGGAAATACGTGAGGTCATACTCGGAACTATTGAGCAAAGGACAAATAAAAGGGGCAAAAACATTTTCTTTTATTTATTTTAATTATTTTCTATTTTTAGGTTTTCTTTTTGATTTTTCTACATTTTTCTATGATTTTTATAAGTTTTTATACGCAGAAAATACAAAAAAATACAAAATACACAAAAAATACTCCGGAAATACGTGGAACCTTCTAGAACACTCTAGAACTCCTTGCTTGGAGAGCAAGGGTGTCTAGGTGCGTCGAATCAAGGGAAATCACGAATAAAATCGGAGGAAATCAAAATATTTCGAGGTTTTGGAAACAATATATACGCATAGGGCAGCGTATATACGCAGCCTGCGTATATACGCAGGGTTTTGCGACCCTCGTTTTTCCCTCGTGCCTATAAATACATGCCTACCTTGCTCAGTCCGAACACACGGTTTTCAACTGACACTTCTATTCTATCTCTCTCTGTCATTAACTTACGTATTCTCTCTCTCACTCTCTCAAACACTCTAAACACATTCGTTCTTGAGTTCTAAGCATCGATTCTGTTCGATTCAACAAGCGAAATAAGGGTATAAATCTGAGATTACTCACCTAAAACATCTTTTTTGACTCTACTTAATTCCTTTTGTCACTTTTAATTTGACTAACCATTATTATGAGTTTCAATCAAATCAACACAATGTAGAAACTCACCTTTTAATTGATTCATGTAAATATGTAGGATTGTCACTCATGTTTTCAAATTCGTTTTCATTAACACTTATTATTATTATCATCATCTTGTCACAATTCATTATTATGCATATCGTTATTGTCAATACTAACATGTTTCTTTGTCTTGATTAGTAATTCGATCAAAGGACGTCTCTTTTAGTTTTTGCTTTAACGATTTGTGTATTTGCAGTGACAAGGTGAGAAGGACACATATATATTATCATGCTTACTAACCTTTGTTTTCATGTCTTGTATATATATATATTCTATCACACTTGTATATATTGCTTAAACAAGACCGGAAATTATGCGTATCACATTAAAGTCAGATAATCATGGACGACCGGTTTTCTAAGCACCTTGTTAATATTGACTAACAATGAAGCGATCGCCTTGTCCATTATAGAAGTCATTGTTTGTACATAATAGCAACTCACCTAATAATATTAGATTAGTGCGCTTTCAAGATCAATTCAATAGGCTCTTTGAATTCAATTGTTATGATTTATGGAACTACAATGAGACCGAGTAGAGGCCGCTACATGCGGGCGGATTGGGTTACTGATTCAATCCGTACCATGTCCCCGAACCCACACTTTGGTTACTGGACCTATTTGTGGGGCCACTAGTTTGGCACCAATGTTTCGGGCGTCCGTGAATAACCTATATAGGCACGGTGGCGATCCCCTCAATTCGACAACACACCCCAACGCATTCACATGCGGATTCCATGGCTCAATTCCATGACACTGAAGCTGAGGTCACGCCCCCCTAAGGCGGGGCGAAGCCCTACAGTTTTTGGCGACTTCACTGGGGATAATCACCATTTGGTGAGTGGACAGACTTGAAAGTCTCGTAGTTCCATATTCATAATCAATTGAATTTTGCTTGTGACCCTTCGAATAGGGTCATGTCCTAGGCACCTTGGTCTCAATATGGGCATGTTCTATGCTCGAGATCACCTTAAGGGGGGATTTTACCTTGGTTGCATGTGGTTAATGGATCACATGGCTAAGGTAAGTCCTATCCCGCCCATGCCGCGTATGCACGTGTTACTAGATGCGTGTATATAAGGGGTATCTCGGCCATACATCACCAATGTTGTGGTGGTGAAATTGGACCCAGCTCTACTCTTAGGCATGGTACACTATCAGACTTAACCAAGCCGACCTATAGTTCACTTAGATCCTGACCTTAAGTGAATAAATTGGATTTGTGTTTCAATCAATGTGCTTGTTAACTTGTGACTCTTCATTCAGTCCAAATTCTTAACCACCAACTAAGCCCAGTCCCTTAATCTATGGTTCAAGACATGAAGTTTGACGATCCATTAGGCCCATTTCAAAATCAATTTCAAACTCCATTCGACCTAGAATCTGACTTAGGTTCGATTCCAATCCAAGAATCTTAAATCTGACTTAGATTCGACCTTTTGAACCTTAAACCTAAATTAGGTTCAATTCAATTCTTAATTCAAGAACCCTACCTTAAATCTGAATTAGGTTCAACCCAAGAGCCTTGAATCTGAATTAGGTTCGCTTCAACTCAATCTAAGAACCTTAAAACTGAACTAGGTTCGATCATAGACTCAACCCTAGGAACTTTGATTCAAGGCTAGGCCCATTCAATTTCAAGTGGCTCGTAGGTCTAAGAGGTCCTTAATTCTGAAATAGGCCCATCTTAGGTTTGAATCTTTCTCGAGTCTAGCACCTTAAATCAGATTTAGGTCTAGCCCATTCAAGTCTACTTTCGAGTTCAGTTCCTTAAGTCCAGAACCTCAAGACTGAGTTAGGTTTGTTCTTAAGAGTTTTCAAGTAGACCAATCTTTTGTTTCTGGGTTCTAAAGTGTAATTTCTTGATTTCAGCAAGATAGCAAAGACTCGCAACTTGTCTCTGGGGCCTAGAAGAGTAACAAGAAGCCAAACCCGACGCGCTCCTGATCACCAAGACACTTCCATGGCAAACATCGAACAACAGCTTAACGCTATTCTAGAAAAGCTCGAGTCTGTGAATTCTCGCCTTGATGCCCAAGAAAAGAGCATTGGGGAGCTGAAAGAAAAGAGGACCCAGGAAAAACCTCTCGAGTCTGACGGGGAGGAAGAAGACGATGCTGAGACACCACTCCCTCCTCTAAAGACTGAGACGGAAAAAAGGGTGGAGCAACTAGAAGAGTTGGTCAAGAGAATGTCCGAAAATTCAGTTCAAGGGCCTCGTGTTGCTGATTATGAGATTAAGGGCCAGCTTCCTAAGAAGTTTGTCATCACTGATTTGCCCAAGTTCAAGGGAACTGAAGACCCAGAAGACCACCTCCGCACTTTCAATATCTCAATGGTCCTTAAAGGAATGAGCAAAGAGTTATTCGCTTCGGTGTTCCCTATTACTTTGGACACCCATCCATCCAGGTGGTTCAAGACCCTGAATCAAGCCAAGCTCGATGATTGGGAATATATCAAACACGAGTTCCTAAAGCAGTACAGGTACAATTCCCAGCTTCCTGTTGGTCTCCGTGAACTAGAGGCCACCAAGCAAGGTGAGAGAGAAAATTTCTCTACTTTTCTTAATAGGTGGAGGGAGAAAGCCGCTCAAATGACCAATCGACCGAATGAGGAAGATCAAGTTCGCATGGTCATCAAGAACCTTCAGCCCAAGTATCGAGAGCCACTCAAGTTTCAACCCATTGATTCATTTACTGGGCTCTACAAGGTTGGCCTCCTAGTTGAGGAAGATGTTCAAGCCCAGAAGTCTAAGGGTAACGGTGGGGGCTTTAACAAGAAAGGTGGCTCCTCTTTTTCCAACACTGATCAAGTCAGCCACATTACCAATGACAACTCTTCTAACCATCCCGGCTCTTTCAGCAACAGGCCTCGAGGACCACAAAGGACATTTTTTCCAATTGGCATGACTTATGAGCAGGCCTTTGATAGATTAACTGCAAAAGGTGCACTTGCTCCTATTGGACCCACTCCAGATCCTTCAGATGACAAGAAATCTAAGAATTGGAATCCCAATGCTTATTGCAAGTTCCACCAAGGAAGGGGTCACACCACTGAGAATTGCATCGTTTTGAAGCATAGGATTCAAGACATGGTTGAAGATGGTCGCCTCCCAGTCCCTCCAACGGCGAAGGATAAGATCAACATTCACACCAGCCCACTTGCTAAACCATGAGTCACCCCAAGGCGTGGGTCAATGATCCATGCGGCCTTCTTTAGATTGAGTCATAGAGTCCTAGTCCTAGCATTATTCATTTCAATTCACTGTCTTTTGAGTCTATGTAGTCTTTTAAAATAAGCCATGTATGTTTCAGTTTTCATTCAGCAATAAAATGATTCATTTGTTTTTGGCAATATTATTTTCTAATTCTATGCAAGTCTCAACACTCATTGGCCACAATTGGTTTAATCTAATTTAATTATTGAAATTGAACAATGCCCAAGAGAGGCCTTCTTTCACAGCTCCACAAAATG
Organism: Bassia scoparia; assembly: GCA_008642245.1. NCBI lineage: Eukaryota > Viridiplantae > Streptophyta > Magnoliopsida > Caryophyllales > Amaranthaceae > Bassia > Bassia scoparia. Next base: position 48,068 of record SNQN01000450.1, read on the forward strand.
ACCCCTCCCTTCCATACCCTTTGTCACATCAAATCAAAATCCCTTGCAACCTTTTGAGCCACAAACACTATCATTTAGCCTATCTTTCTTTCATCACCCACATCTACCTAACCCTTTGGACCAAACGGTGCGTAGGAAAAGACACGTGCAAAAGAAAGAAAAGAAAAAAGAGAAGAATAAAGTGGGCAAAAAGCAAAAAAAAAAAACAAAAAATCAAAGTTCAAATGCAAATCAATGCCAAAATCCAATGCAAATCCAAAGTTCAAAGCCCAATTCAAACAAAAAGCAAAAGTCTAAAAAGCACACTGCGCACCGTGGGTCACTTCATAATCATCAAGCCTTTTTCAACCCTCAAACCACAGCCTCACATTACAACCACAAAAGCCCTCTCACACGAGGCATTGTCCAAATCATCATCAGAACTACGGTGGTCTGATTCCGTAAGGATACGTAGGAAGCCTCTTCTCGAGGTTCGACCGCATTAACATTAAATCATTTGAGGCCTTTTGAGTGCTTTGACTTGCTAAGAATTTGATAATGGTTTTGCCAGTCTAGAACCTGACATAGACTCATGTTTGAACCAACATCATTAGCCAACCCAGCATCTAGCCACATCTTTGACCCTTAGCCACAAATTTGACCCTTTTTATTTCTCGAACCATAGCCTATTCTTTGGTCACCTTCAAGGACTCATTGACTCAATCCCAAAGAAGTAAAGCCACCTGACCTTTGGGTTAGTACATCTTGTTGGGGAACTCATCCATACAATCTATCCACCTTCCCTATGTTGACTCTAAGCCGTAAACTACATTGTCTCAAAGCCTCGCTGGGGGGCTCGTCGCCATCATGGCCCCTTAATTTCCAGTTGGGGGCTTCTTGTCTCCTAAGGCCCTATTACGTGTTCAAGTCTATTGCTATCAAGTGAAAATCATCGAAACTCCACTTATGGACCCTGTCTCTTTCCAATCAAAGTCACTGTCTCGCCAATGTTAAGTCAAGTCACGTCCGAGTCAACCCATAGTCTCGTCCAAATGTCACCTTTCTCTAAGTCACTCTTCAAATGACACTCTTCAATTGGCACTTGGTACTAGGATTAGACTCTAGTATCGTCCTTTTATGTCTTAAACCAGACTTAGATATGTATTTTTGAAAGGGTAACTCAGGGTCGCAGAATGTCTTGAGTTGCTCTCCGTCCCGAATCGAATACTTTGACTTTCGTTTACGAGACCATCGTCTCTCCAGACTCAGTCAAAGTGAGGGCTTCTGTAGACACCTAAATGTGTCTCCCCAAACGAGTAATCCGTGATGAAACATACCGCGTCTCGCGATTGTTTCGACTCAGAAAAGATGCTTTGAACTCACAAAAGTTGGAAATACGTGAGGTCATACTCGGAACTATTGAGCAAAGGACAAATAAAAGGGGCAAAAACATTTTCTTTTATTTATTTTAATTATTTTCTATTTTTAGGTTTTCTTTTCTATTTTTAGGATTTTTTATATTGGTGATCTCCATAATTTCCAGTTTTCATTGCATTCTTCACATTTTTCTGAGCTCACCAGTATTTTTAGATTATTTTTCTGATTTTTCTACATTTTTCTATGATTTTTATAAGTTTTTATACGCAGAAAATACAAAAAAATACAAAATACACAAAAATACTCCGGAAATACATTAGACGAAACTTCTTTCGACCCTTCCATCCTCATAACACCAATTCATTAGACAAGCCCGAAAATGGTTGCACTAACCAATGGGCACTTCAATACAACACGGGGAAAATGTTCGATCACTTTAGAACCTTCTAGAACACTCTAGAACTCCTTGCTTGGAGAGCAAGGGTGTCTAGGTGCGTCGAATCAAGGGAAATCACGAATAAAATCGGAGGAAATCAAAATATTTCGAGGTTTTGGAAACAATATATACGCATAGGGCAGCGTATATACGCAGAGGCCTGCGTATATACGCAGACCCCTCTGCGTATATACGCAGGTCACCTGCGTATATACGCAGGCCACCTGCGTATATACGCAGCTCCTCTGCGTATATACGCAGGGTTTTGCGACCCTCGTTTTTTCCCTCGTGCCTATAAATACATGCCTACCTTGCTCAGTCCGAACACACGGTTTTCAAGACACTTCTATTCTGTCTCTCTCTGTCTCTAACTTACGTATTCTCTCTCTCACTCTCTCAAACACTCTAAACACATTCGTTCTTGAGTTCTAAGCATCGATTCTGTTCGATTCAACAAGCGAAATAAGGGTATAAATCTGAGATTACTCACCTAAAACATCTTTTTTGACTCTACTTAATTCCTTTTGTCACTTTTAATTTGACTAACCATTATTATGAGTTTCAATCAAATCAACACAATGTAGAAACTCACCTTTTAATTGATTCATGTAAATATGTAGGATTGTCACTCATGTTTTCAAATTCGTTTTCATTAACACTTATTATTATTATCATCATCTTGTCACAATTCATTATTATGCATATCGTTATTGTCAATACTAACATGTTTCTTTGTCTTGATTAGTAATTCGATCAAAGGACGTCTCTTTTAGTTTTTGCTTTAACGATTTGTGTATTTGCAGTGACAAGGTGAGAAGGACACACATATATATTATCATGCTTACTAACCTTTGTTTTCATGTCTTGTATATATATATATTCTATCACACTTGTATATATTATATAAACAAGACCGGAAATTATATATATATATATATATATATATATATATATATATATATATATATATATATATATTCTATCACACTTGTATATATTGCTTAAACAAGACCGGAAATTATGCGTATCACATTAAAGTCAGATAATCATGGACGACCGGTTTTCTAAGCACCTTGTTAATATTGACTAACAATGAAGCGATCGCCTTGTCCATTATAGAAGTCATTGTTTGTACATAATAGCAACTCACCTAATAGTATTAGATTAGTGCGCTTTTAAGATCAATTCAGTTGGCTCTTTTGAATTCAATTGTTATGATTTATGGAACTACAATGAGACCGAGTAGAGGCCGCTACATGCGGGCGGATTGGGTTACTGATTCAATCCGTACCATGTCCCCGAACCCACACTTTGGTTACTGGACCTACTTGTGGGGCCACTAGTTTGGCACCAATGTTTCGGGCGTCCGTGAATAACCTATATAGGCACGGTGGCGATCCCCTCAATTCGACAACACACCCCAACGCATTCACATGCGGATTCCATGGCTCAATTCCATGACACTGAAGCTGAGGTCACGCCCCCCCTAAGGCGGGGCGAAGCCCTACAGGTAGGGTATACCATCCCATCCTATCTTTAACTTCTTGATCATGAACCTCTTGTAGAAGTCACAAATCACGGGGTGGCTTGAGGGTTGATAGGCATCTGAGGCTTCCCTCGACGGTGGTGGAACTAAAGTGATCGAACATTTTCCCCGTGTTGTATTGAAGTGCCCATTGGTTAGTGCAACCATTTTCGGGCTTGTCTAATGAATTGGTGTTATGAGGATGGAAGGGTCGAAAGAAGTTTTGTTTTCTTCGAGCAAGTAGACATCGACCCCTCCACTTGAGTTATTCTTGGCATCGATTATATTTTGCAGAATGTTCCTGAAGGTGAAGCAACCTTTGATATCATTGCCACGAATTTGATGATATCTGTAGTATTTGTCTGGATTACACCACAAAGGTCTTTCTTCGGGAGTCGGATCAGGAGTAGGTTCTATGGGTTTGATGACCCCTTTGGCACTCAAGTGTTTGAATGCTCGTGCAGCAGAAAAGCCAAGGCAAGAGTACTTGGGCCTTTGGAGGACCTCCATTGTCACTTTAAGAGGTCTGGGAGGGCGACGACCTCTTACCTTTTCTAGTGTTAAGGATTGTGATGCTTCACAATCTTCGTGTTGAGTCCCTTAGGTTTTGAATGATGACAAACCATTACTGGAAACATGACACTTAATTGTGAATATAGTTGGTTTTGGGAACCAGCTGATTTAGGATACTTGTTTCCCCAGACAAGTTAATACTTATTGTGTATGCATTGAAACTAACTTGTTTGTTACAGGGAACAACTGAATACACACAAAGCTCATATACTGGTCCAGAACCAGCAAGAGTTGTTTCCTTGACTGTCATGCTGAAAAACAGTCATATACCTTTTACTACACTTTAACCATGTTACATGTGCTGTAATAGGATGATTCCAAGACTTGAAGTGTGAAGCCTCTCGAAGACATTCGAAGAAAGAAGTGTGCTCAAAATTGAAGTATTCAAAGGAAGAATTCAAAGTCTTGAAGATTACATGAAGAATAGAAGAAATACTTTAAAAGTTTAAATCTAGGAATTCATGTAATATGCTCTGTAGTGTGATTTAATTGTTGTAGTTTAAGTCCTTATAAGTGTTCTGAGTTATGGTATGAATTCTGGTACAAGTTTAGAACAGAATTCATAACATACTCAATTAGGGAACCGGGTTGGGGAACCAGCTATGTTGCTAAGTGGAATTATGGCTGCGGTTTTGAAAAAGAGTTTTTCTAAAATATTTTAAAAGGATATTTTGAAAAAGAAGTTTGCAGCTGGAAATATAGATGAGAATATGAGTATTGCCTTAAACCTTGGAGTATATATCTTGTTCGATTATTTCCTTAAAAGATTAAAATCGAACAAGATAAATACTTTCCATAAATCTCATCTTGCCTTGATCGGCAAGTATAGATTTAAGGAAACTAGGGTTTAGGTCAATAAACATATAAATACTCATCTATACTTCTAAATTCCATATCTCTCTCCATGGATTGAAAAAGAGTTTATTTTTATTGAGAGAAAAACACAAAGCACAAGAACTTTACTTTGAGTCAAACACAAGAGCATTAGTCGAGCTTCATTATTTCTCTTACTTAGCTTGTTAAGAAGTATATCAAGAAGAGAGAAAAAGTTGTTATTGTAAAGGCATTCAACAGAGGGGTTGAAGGCCTAGGGAGTGTTTGTGAGTTCAAACATAAATTGGACTTTTGAGTGTGAGTCGAGTGCACATTTAGAGTTGAGTGTGGGGTGTGCTGGTTCCCGAAGTAGGGAAACAGCAGAGTGAGTGTGTTCTTTGTTTTTCGGAGTAGATTAATAAAAGAACATAGGGTAGGAGGACGTAGCCCAGAGTTGGGTGAACCTCGTTAAATCTTGTGTGTTCTTTATTGCTTTACTTATATTCCGCTGCTTACAGGAACCAGCCCAACTGGTTCCTCATACTAAGTCCGAAAAGAAAGAAAAATTGGTAATAGATAATTATACTCAATTCACCCCCCTCTTGAGTATCACATAACCTTCAATTGGTATTAGAGCCAAGGCTTCTTGCAAGAGTAACATCTAGAGAAGTCAAGCATGAGTACTCAAGAGTTAAGTGCGATCGGGTATGATAGCAAAACACCAAAGTTTAACGGAAGCAACTATGCATGGTGGAAGAACAAGATCAAGTAATGTAATTATGGGGATTGATTATGAGTGTTGGCTCATAGTCAAAAATGGTCCTAACACAATCATGAAGACTGAATCTGAAGGAAACAAGACTACAAAGAAAGATAGTGAATTAGTGACTGCTGATTACAAATTACTTGAGAAGAATGCAAAGGCAATGTCCATATTACAACAGGCCATAGGTGAGACAAAGTATAATCGGATTTCTGGATGCAGCAGTGCAAAAGAAATTTGGGATACTCTTGAACTTGCTTATGAGGGAACCAGCGAGGTAAAAAGATCCAAAATTGATTTACTACTGCTGATTACAAATTACTTGAGAAGAATGCAAAGGCAATGTCCATATTACAACAGGCCATAGGTGAGACAAAGTATAATCGGATTTCTGGATGCAGCAGTGCAAAAGAAATTTGGGATACTCTTGAACTTGCTTATGAGGGAACCAGCGAGGTAAAAAGATCCAAAATTGATTTACTTATGTCTAAATATGAATTATTTGCTATGAACAAGGGTGAAAAGATCAATGATTGTTTTCTTAGATTCATGACAATAATCAATGATCTTAGATCCCTTGGCAAAAATTTTTCTGATGAGGATCTTGTGAGAAAAGTATTGCGCAGTTTAACAGATATATGGATAGCCAAGATAATTGCTATCTATGAAGCCAAAGATTTGTCTACTTTGTCTCTGGAACAACTGATTGGTTCCCTCACGACACATGAATTATTGATTGACTCTAAGTCTTAGAAGGAAATAGCCAGAGGCATAGCCCTTAAGGGAACAAGTAGAATAGGATGAAGATGAGATTGACATGATTGCCAAAAGGTTTGAAAGAACACTCCGAGATCAGAGGAGGAACTTCAAAGGTAAAAATTTCAAAAATTTTAACTCATCTTCTGTAGGGTGCTTCAAGTGTGGAGAGAAGGGACATCTAATCAGAGAGTGTCCTAAGTGGAAGAAGAAGATCTGATCTCCTGGTTCCCTAGAGACTTATCAACCTCAAGTGAGTCTCTTGATTTTTCAGCAGCTAGAGGAAAATCAGCCTTTTGTAGCAGGACTTCTTTGTTGAAAGCCTTTGAAATATTGGCTAGCAACCTAAAAGATCTTCACAAAGAGAATGCTTTACTCAATGCTGTACAATATGTTGTTCCCCTAGTAGGTACCAACGAAGAAATCAGTGAACTGATAGATGAATATGATGGAAAGATATGTGACCTACATGCTGAGATTCATCAATTAAAAGAGGGAAAGCAGCTAGTGATTACTGACATGTCTATGGATAGTATGATCTTGAATCTCAATATACAACTTGAATCTTTAAAAAGTAATGCTGTTATATTAAAAGAAAAAAAAAGAGTTGTTAATTGAGAATCTTGAAGCAAGAGAGAAGGAATTACATGAGAGTCATAGACATGTAAGTAAATTACTGACTGCACAGGAAAAATTAGAGATATTGATATCAAATCGAGGTAACAAACGGAAAGTTGGTCTTGGTTATAATAAACAAGGAACCAAGACTAACTGGTCTCCCAGAGAAACCACATGGATCAGGGAATTCCAAAGAGGTAAGTATGTTATGTCTAAGGACATGCACGTTTGTTATCACTGTGGTATGAATGGACACAAAATCCATGAGTGTCCAGCTAGAAAAGTTAGTGTGAATAAGAACAATAAACATGTGAAATTGGTCTGGAAAAGAAAAGACCAAACAGATGCAAATGTTGTGGAAAAGGGACCCAAGAAAATTTGGGTTCCTAAAACTAATGTTTGATTTGTTATTACAGGCTAAAGTGAAGAGAAGTACCTATTGGTATTTGGACAGTGGATGCTCAAGACACATGTCCGGTGATAAAGAGCAATTTCTCTCACTAGTAGCCTTTGATGGAGGAAGTGTCACCTTTTTAGGTAAGGTAGGTAAGACACTTTCGAATGCAATTGGATGTACCAACAGGTAATAGGTTGAGTTTCAAGCCAACCTATGTCACATAGTCGACTCACAAACAGGTGAACTTATATGTGAGGGAACCAGGAAACATGATGTTTCATTACATTCTTGGATCAAATCCCTCAAAATAAGTCCATATGTTTGAGAGCTATTTCAGAAATAATAATGGATGTATTGCATAAGAGATTTGGACATGCAAGCCTAACATTACTGAATAAACTTAAGTCTCAAGACTTGGTGGTAGGACTTCCTAACATCAAGTATGAGGCAGATAAAGTTTGTTCAGAATGTGTCAAAGGGAAACAGGTCAAAATCTCTTTTAAGCCTAAAACTGTTTTGAGTACCAGCAGACCCTTCGAACTTTTACACATTGACTTGTGTGGTCCCATGAGAGTTCAAAGTCGAAGAGGTCATAGATATGTCTGTGTTATTGTTGATGACTTTTCCAGGTACACTTGGGTGATAATGCTTCACTCAAAAGATGAAATAGGTGGAGAACCAGCTTTCTCACAAGCTGATCTCGGTAAGATCAGACCATGGTACTGAATTTGAGAATGCTGACTTTATTGATTATTGCAGGGAACATGGTATTAGTCACAACTTCTCAGCCCCTAGAACACCTCAACAAAATGGTGTTGTTGAAAGAAAGAATAGAACTCTTGAGGAGATGGCCAGGACAATGCTTATTGAAAGTGGTCTCCCTAAGAGTTTCTGGGGTGAAGTGTTGACACTGCTTGCTATATACTAAACAGAGGACTCATTAGACCTAAACTAAAGAAAACTCCTTATGAACTCCTAAAGGGCAGAAAACCCAATATTGCATACTTTCGTATCTTTGGATGCAAATGCTATGTACATAACAATGGGAAGAACCAGCTTGATAAATTTGACCCTAGGAGTGATGAGGGAATATTTCTCGGATATTCTTCTCAAAGTAAAGCATATAGAGTCTTTAACAAAAGGACTCTGTGTGTTGAGGAGAGTGTTCATGTTGTTTTTGATGAGTTTAACATGTCTTCTAAGATTCCACAAGTTGAACCTGATGAGATTATTGGACTCCTGGAGTTCACTAGGAACCATGCTGCTGGTTCTCCGAGTGAAGAGCAAGCTAACTTAGGCTCACCTACTGGTCCACCAGAACATTATGGTGGAGAGCCTAGAGAAGAAGATGAAGAGGATACTGATAGGGAACCAGGAACTGATGGTTCCCCAAGTGATGGATAGGTAAGAAGTTCAGGGGGAACAGATAATCAAACAAACAACAATGATACAACTCCTGAACTTGAGGAAAGAGAGGTAAAGGGAAACAACATGAATGATAATCCTTCTGGTCCCTCGGAAGAGGAATAGATTATTGATCCTACTGGTTCCCAAACAAATGAGAAAGCACAAAATGATTTGTCTACAAAAAGCTTTAAGTACAATTCTTCTCATCCCCTTGATCAAATCATTAGCAATATAAATAAAGGGATTCAAACAAGAAGAAGTGCTTACCAAAACTTTTGTGCTTTCTATTCATTCCTGTCGAATGTAGAGCCAACTGTCTATAAAATGGCCTTAACTGATCTTGATTGGGTACTAGCAATGCAAGATGAGTTAAATCAGTTTCAAAGAAATGAAGTTTGACATCTTGTACCTAGACCTGAGGAAAGGTCAGTCATTGGTACGAAATGGGTCTTCAGAAACAAATTGGATGACCCAGGTACCATAGTCAGAAACAAAGCAAGGCTAGTTGTGCAAGGTTACAATCAACAAGAAGGAATAGATTATGATGAAACCTTTGCACCCGTAGCTAGATTAGAGGCCATTAGAATATTAATTGCTTATGCTGCTTACATGAATATGATGTTGTTTCAGATGGATGTGAAGACTGCCTTCTTAAATGGATACTTGAAAGAAGAGGTATATGTTGAGCAGCCACCTGGTTTTGAGGACCAGCTGTTCCCCCAACATGTGTACAAGATGGACAAAGTCTTGTATGGATTAAAGCAAGCACCAAGGGCTTGGTATGAATGATTGTCCAACTTCTTGATGAAGAATGATTACAAAAGGGGAACAGTGGACAAAACTTTGTTTATCAGAACCAGGGGGAACCACTTGATTATAGTACAAATTTATGTTGATGATATTTTATTTGGTGCTATTAATCAGGTGCTATGTGATGAGTTTGCTAATCTTATGCAGAGTGAATTCAAAATGAGCATGATGGGGGAATTAGGTTTCTTCCTTGGTCTGCAGATAAAACAAACAGTTGATGAAATCATGATCCATCAGCAAAAGTACTTAAAAGAGTTACTGAAAAAGTTTGGCATGGAGAACAACAAGGCTTATGATACACCTGTTCCTACATCTACAAAACTTGATGCTGATTTAAAGGGAACAGATGTTGAAGCCTCACTGTATAGAGGGATGATTGGATCCCTGCTTTATCTAACAGCTAGTAGACCTGATATTGTGTTTTCTATTGGTTTGTGTGCCAGGTTTCAAAGCAATCCAAATGAATCTTACTTGAAGGCTGTTAAAAGGATACTTAGGTATCTTGTGGGAACAGCAGATCAGTGCTTGTGGTACCCTAAATGTAGTTCATTTGACCTTATAGGATACACAGATGTAGATAATGCTGCTTTCCTAGTTGATAGAAAGAGCACATCAGGTATGACACATTTTCTTGGCTCTTGTCTAATATCATGGGGATCTAAGAAGCAGAATTCAGTGGCCTTATCCACAGCTGAATCAGAATACATTGCTGCAGCTTCATGCTGTTCTCAACTATTGTGGATAAAGAACCAGCTGAAGGATTTTGGTGTTGAATACAACAGTGTTCCAATCTTTTGTGACAACACGAGTGCTATAAAYATTTCTAAGAATCCAGTTCAGCACTCTAAAACCAAACACATTGAGATCAGACACCACYTTTTGAGAGACAATGTTGAGAAAGGGTTAGTGRAGATGCTGTTCTGTAAAAGTCAGGATCAAATTGCAGACATCTTCAYAAAACCTCTATGTCGTGAGTCCTTTTGTAGATTAAGAGTCCTTTTAGGCTTAGTTAGGTTTTAGGTGTTATTTTTTATTATTTTTTTTATTATGTCATAGGTTAAGTAAGTTCTGGTAACATGGCTTCTATACTTTTCCTTCAATGATTGGCTAGAAATATCTCTTTTGTATTGTGTGTGTGTAGATACCTATGTCGAAATCCTTCTGGTGTTGTGTAGATGGCTTGATTCCCTCAAAAGGGTTAAAAGTCATTGTTGCAAGAAAGCAGTTAGTTGAACATTAATTCACAGAAACAGAATGCAATGGTTCTGTACAGGTACCAGCAAGGGGAAACAACAAACCAAMTCTGATATGTTTTTCGATTGATATTTTTATATCTCTTGGAAAATTACTTAGGGTATTTTTCTTTTTGGAAAGAAATTTATCCTATTTCAGTTTTTTTTGGGTTGTTGATCAAGGCATATATTACACATGCCTAAATTAGAGTCRGTTGAGATATTTATGGAATGTGATCATTGCAAATTCAATTTTAAAATCYAGYCGTTATCTCTTGGCTCAACCGGCTATATTTCTTCACCCTCTTGCTTCATTGATGATTACTTCACTATATATACTTGTGCTAACCCCTTGTTGCAGGTCACAACTCTTCATCACTATATACTCTCTCCTTACTTCAAGTGCTCTGTTTCTCTGACACAAAATTCAAATTTGAAAGTATTGTTCATCGAGTTACTGTTCATTTTCGTTCTTGATCAATCGATTATGGGTAGAAAATTAAACACARGCAGGAAAGGAAGAGGAAGGGGTCAATCAAGTGATTCCTCACATTCTCAGAGAGTCAATGAAGAGAACCCTAACACACAACAACACGAGATAAAAACCACAGACTTACCACCTACTRATTCTTYGAAGACTTCCACTCCCACAAAAATTAACCCAAATCCACTTCAAAAAACACCATCACCACCAAAAACATCTAAGCTTAGCTCTAAGGAGATTGTGCCTCATGAAAATCCAACTGAGGGTGGTGGTTCCACCATTAAGGAACCAACACACTCTCAGGGAGAAAAGATGCATGAGACACAAGATGATTTAAACCAGGAGTTCGAGAAGGTTGCTACTGGAGAAGAGGAAGTTCAAATTACTGGTCAAAAGGAAGGGGTGCCTATGGTGGAGCTTTYAGTAAGAGGGAGGCTACGCTCGGYAGTAAARAAGGAAGTGAAAAAGGAAGAAGAAGAACAATCGACTGGTTCTGAAAGGGGAACCAAGAGAAAGGCAATAGCAGTCAAACCACCTCRCTTTGGAAAAGGTAAGTCTTTAGAATCTCCCTTCACTGGTTCTACCGACTTAAGTGCTAGAGTAAAGTTGTCTGGATGTAGACTTGAAGATGGTTATTTCAATGTGCCTTCTTTGTTTGAGTACAAGAGTTTAATTGAATATCAAGGTTGGATGTCCTTGTTTGATTGTTCTGCTGCGAATGTGTCTGGGGTAAGGGATTTTTATGTGAATCTAAAACAGTTACCTAGTTATGTCTATTGGTTTAAATATTGGAGGTGTTGAAGTTAGTATGTCAGTTTCTTCTATTTCAAGCATGTTAGGAGTACCAAGGTATGGGTTTGACAAGTATTCTAGTGATTGGTGGCCTATGTTGGTAGGGGTCACTCCTGATGAAATTTATGACTTTCTATTTGGTTGGGAAGATGCCAAGAAATATGTTGTTTTCAAAATCTGTTATCTGAGGAACCACTGAATGTTCTGTTCTGCATTTCTTCTTGTAACAAAGTCTCTTCCAAGCGCTCAGAAGGCGGAAAGTACCGCATCATGGGATGCGTACTGAATACCCTGAATGTGAAGCAGATTAAGATAATCTCTCTCCTTGATGCTCATATCACAATCATGAACTGTATATTGGTTATCTCATCATTCTTCTGCCTTTATGGTCTATCATCACTCGATTGCTTATGGACAACAAGGTTAGCCTAAGTGTGAATCCCAAAACTAACCAGTTACAGTGTCACGAAAGGCTTACCTTAAGCAAAGGGGTCTTGATAATCGATGCTGCTGATGTGTTAAGGTTTCAAGTTGAGGACCAGTGGAGGTTAAGCCCCCTCCAAAGAAGAAAGCCAAGGCAGACCAACGAGTCAAAATGTGGTTCTGGACCGAATGGAGAGCCAGGAGAGAAAACTCTTGGTAGTTTGATGGAACTGGTCAGGGATATTTCAATCGTCATTCCAATACCAAATTCGATCAAACTGGAGAAGGCAGCTGGCAGAAAACTAGTTTGTGCTTACTGTTCCCGATGTCAAAGCTTCATATGGCTCTAGGTATTGAATTTGTTCTCCCAAGACTCAGTTTTGGCTCTAGCTGCTGCAGGTAACTTGTGGTTCTAGGCCATTGAGGAAACCAGGGCATATTATGATAAACAGCAGCAACAGCATACAAGGTTGAATACCCAGCTGGGATGAGGATGAAGAGGTCGGAGAAGAATTGATGATATGTGAAGCAGAAGATGAAGATGATGATGCTGAGAGATGATGATTTGAGGAGAGAGTATGATGGAGAGGGTGATCTTTGCTCCTATTTCCCCTCCTATTTCTTTTGATTCTTAAAATAAACTTATTGCTGATGGTCTGTAACTATTCTCCCTTATCCCGAAACATTCTTTCTATGTGGATTAGGGTCCTTTTGGTTAAACTTCTGCTTGGTCTATGATGAACTATAATATTTTGCTATGTTGATGATCTAGTTGACAATTGTCTTCTGCAGCATAACACTGAATGGTGGTCGGATTTCCACTGTATGGATGAGCACATTTAAACAATTGTGCACATCACTTTACTTGAGAGATTTTAATTGATGCCAAAAAGGCGGGAAAAAAGTGTCGAATTGTTGAAAGCCTATAATCTACTAGTTTTAGTTTCAGTTAGAATAGCTAACTTGTCATTGATCATCTAAGTTTAGATTGAGTTATTTTCTTTTTCTTAGGAACCAGTTAGAATAGCTAACTTGTTCATTGTGTTTTTGAGTCTCTGTTGTGCTTCAATTTCTTTTGATACCAAATTGAAAGTTTACTATTTTTCTAACTGTTTGGTTACAGGAACTTCGATTAAGTTTGTCATTTCATCAAAAAAGGGGAATTTGTTTGAGGTCCCTTAGTTTTGAATGATTACCAAACCATTACAGAAAAAGGACATTTAATTGTGAATATAGTTGGTTTTTGGAACCAGCTGATTTAGGGATACTTGTTTCCCCAGACAAGTTTAATACTTATTGTGTATGCATTGAAACTAACTTGTTTGTTACCAGAGCACTGAATACACACCAAAGCTCATTAACTGGTTCCAGAACAAGAAGAGTCTGTTTTCCTTGAACTGTCATGCTGAAAACGTTAGTCATTATACCGTTTATTGCATATTAACCATGTTACATGTGCATTAAGGATGATTTCAAGACCTTGAAGTGTTGAAGCCTTTGAAGAAAATTCCGAAGAAAAGAAGGTGTCTCAGAATGGAGTATTTCAAGGGAAGAACTTCAAAGGTCTTGGAAATTACATTGAAGAATGATGAATCGCTTTTAATAGTTTAAAGGGATATTATTCCCCATATTACCCTTGAGTTATTAGCTAATAACCTATATACCCCCGTGTTTTTTAGAAACGCCTTCTCATTACCCCTGACATCGGATATAATAACCCCACAATACCCTTCCTTTAATGAATAAAAAACCGTTAATCCCCTTAACACCGTTTGTCTTCCTCACACTAACCCATTATTCAACTCATATTACTCTTAATACATCCATTTCCTACCTTCAACCCTTCTATCTACCCACTTTATTCCCAATTTCAATCATCCACCATCTGAAAATGACCAATCTAAAAATTGAAGCAAATAGTGACAATGACTACATTATTCCTCTTCAAAAATCTTAATAAAAATAAATCACTTAACAAAACCAATCCAATTCATCTTATCATCTTCACTTTTCATTCTTCTTTTTCATTTTTTCAGATCAAAATCTAAGCACTCCCCAATAATTCATTCGGCTGATTTAATCTCTGAAATTCATTTTAATGAATTCGACTCCCAAAATTCATCAGGCTTTCAGCAACTCAATCTCTGAAATCCGCTATTTAACCCAGAATAATCTAATATGAATTCGACTTTTAGCAGAAAGAGCTGCGACGGTGGTGTTGCCGCTTTGTCACTGCTGCGTGCGGTGCTTTCATCAGCAATTAATTTGACTTTCATCAGCTTTCAACAGAATGGAGCTGCTGCTGCCGTTTGTTGGTCTTTGTCGCTGCTGCTGCCACCGTTAACGGTTGTCGGTTGTGGTGTTGCTGTCGTTGGTGCTGCCGTGTCTTTTGGTGGCTGAGAGTGGCGAATTGATGTTGGATTGAGGAGGTAAGAAGAGGAAGGTAGAAAAAAGGAGCTTGAATTTGGGTGGTTCAATTTTTTGGGGGATTTAAAATTATAAAAAAAAAGTTAATGGCGTTTTTTTTGATTTTTCAAAAAGTGAGTATGGAAATGTGAGTTTTAATTTAGGATTTTTGGGGTTGGTTAAGAATGAAGATGATGAGTAATATAAGTTGATTAGTTTTCGAGATTTTGTATGAGAAGAGAGAGGAGAATGAAGGTAGAAGAATGGAGAGATATAGCATATTATGAAGCTAACTATGTTAAATTAAAAGTTAATCAAGAAAAACATTAACGGTGTTAACTTATCCGTTAGAGTAAGGGTATTTGGGCTATTATATCTAATGTCAGGGGTATATGAGGCGTTTCTAAAAACACGGGGGTATATGAGTTATTAGGCTAAAACTCAGGGGTATATGGGGAAAAATCCATAGTTTAAAATCTAGGAATTCATGTAATATGCTTTGTAGTGTGATTTAATTGTTATAGTTTAAGTGCTTATAAGTGTTCTGAGTTATGGTATGCATTCTGGTACAAGTTTGGAACATAATTCATAACATACTCAATTAGGGAACCAGGCTGGGGAACCAGCTATGTTCCTAAGTGGAATTATGGTTGCGGTTTGAAAAAGAGTTTTTCTAAAATATTTTAAAAGGATATTTTGAAAAAACAATTTGCAGCTGGAAATATAGATGAGAATATGAGTATTGCCTTAAACCTAGCAGTATATATCTTGTTCGATTATTTCTTTAAAAGATTAAAATCGAACAAGATAAACACTTTCCATAAATCTCATCTTGCCTTGATCGGCAAGTATAGATTTAGGAAACTAGGGTTTAGGTCAATAAACATATAAATACTCATCTATACTTCTCAATTTCATATCTCTCTCCACGGAATGAAAAAGAGTTTATTATTTTTGAGATAAAAACACAAAGCACAAGAACTTTACTTTGAGTCAAACACAAGAGCATTAGTCGAGCTTTATTATTTCTCTTACTTAGCTTGTTAAGAAGTATATCAAGAAGAGAGAAAAAGTTGTTATTGTAAAGGCATTCAATAGAGGGGTTGAAGGCCCGGGGAGTGTTTGTGAGTTYAAACATAAATTGGACTTACGAGTGTGAGTCGAGTGCACATTCAGAGTTGAGTGTGGGGTGTGCTGGTTCCCGAAGTAGGGAAACAGCAGAGTGAGTGTGTTCTTTGTTTTTCAGAGTAGATTAATAAAAGAACATAGGGTARGAGGACGTAGCCCAGAGTTGGGTGAACCTCGTTAAATCTTGTGTGTTCTTTATTGCTTTACTTATATTCCGCTACTTACAGGAACTAGCCCAACTGGTTCCTCATACTAAGTCTGAAAAATAAAAGAAAATTGGTAATAGATAATTATACTCAATTCACCCCCCTCTTGAGTATCACATAACCTTCACTTTGATAGTATGTCCGTTGCCTTTGCTGATATTTGTAGGTCTCCCTTCGGTGGATGGGATTGTTGTAGAATTGTAAAGTAGGAATGAATGGTTGAGGTTGGGAGCCTCGGAGTATTAGCAAGGCTTGCGCTTGTTACTTGCTTTGAGTGGTTTAAATTCCTTCACAAGAGAGTGCATTCGCGTGGAGAGAGGGTCAATTACATAGACCAACTCGGTAATAAGTCTTTCAAGGCCAATGATTCGATCATTCAACATCTTATAATTGAGCTCATCACGCTTCTATGTGTCGAGGGTTTTGTTCATGATACTATTGAGCATGATCGAATTCTGGATATTGATCGAGTGTCGAATGATTACAACTTTGCAATACCTGTTGATGAGGAGGGTTTTCGTGTGGACATTAGTGCAATGTGTTGAATTGACGGAGTGCTGCTTGAGAACCTGGAACGAACCCTGTGTCTACGAGCTCAACGTTGGTGCCCTCCCTGTTTGCACATGGACCCAATAAGCTTTAAATTCCTTGTCGAATCATCCTGTGTTGCAATTGGAGTCTTAGGGGTGATCATTCCCTTGCTTATTGACTGACTATACAAATGTAAAAGTGATATGAACGTTGGACATTGCGCTTCTCACCCTCTTTATTTTTCATTTTTCACTTTTTTCATTATTTTTTTTTTGTGTTTTTTTCATTTTTTTGTTCTTTTTTTTGAAAAGCAAAGTTCAAAGCGTTCGACGTCCGTTGTTGGCCTATATTCTTGAGTTTCCAATTTACTTCCACTTTACGACCGGCCTAAGGAATGATCACCTTGCTATATGAGGACTGTTAAACATTCAATGACTTCTTTGGTTATGAATGCCAAAGCAAGGGTCCTTAGTCTAAAAATCACGTAGCACGTTTATGCATAGCGATGAACCCTATATGCAAAGAGAACAAAAGTCCTGCCCACCTAGTCAGTGCTAGGTTATCGAAAACAAAGTCATTCTGGGTGTCAAAGGGGTCTCATGACTAGGATCAAACAATCCTTAACACATCCAGCTCGCTTGTGGTGATCAAAGGACGTCTAAACCAATACGGCTTTGTAGTACACGCAGCGCACGTCATGGTGGGGATGGGCATCAAGCTTAAAGGTTGGTTACAAAGGTAGTGCCACCACGCCGATCTTAAAGCGAGCCCCCGCGCATCTTTATCTCAAGGTAGAAAACACCACCTTATACGAGACTGATGCCTAGAAAAACGGAAACATCAGTGCCAAGGACCAGAAGTTCCGTTAATGCAGGATGCCTAAAACACAATGTCGTCTTAAGACGCTTGAAATCGCATAACAATCTCGAGTATTGCCCACACATAACTAAAGGTAATTAGCTTTAGTTACCTCCCATGTGAAGTTGCCCAGAAAACTGTACCGGCCGGCGTTGGGAGCCGGACTAGATTCTCTT